>JAMQGT020013994.1:0-198405 GCA_024447675.2 Pterophyllum scalare
TTGAATAAACCATGGATAGCCATCCTTGGCATGAAAACAGAAAGAAGGTGGACACATCAATCTCAATAAAACAAGAATAATAAGCACCTACAAACATTGTGATCCCCAATTTTCTTGTTTGCTTTGAAGTTAAAAACACATCCACACTTACCTTATATTCTGTCCAATACTGAGGCTAAAGATGCTTCTTTAACACCTCTTTCACTTTCACAAACAAAATTTCTTAAGTTTGTTGTCTATATACCTTATACCCTGACATTCAAAGCTCGCAGCTAAAATCCAATTACAAATGATGATTAACAGACATTATAAGAGAAACACGGCACTCAAAAAATCTAAAATTTAAATCTATCTATAAATACTGTCTTTAAGGGTGGGCCCAGCCACGCTAAAGAGGAAACACATTTCAGACACTTGTATCTGCAACCTCATTCTTTCAATTACTACCCAGAACTCATGATCATAGGTTTGGGTTCGAACACAGACCGACTGTCAACAGTTTTGCCTTCCAGCTCAGCTCTCTCTTCATAGGTCCGATACAACGCCCACATTACTGCAGATGCAACATCAATCCACTGATCAACCTCAAGCTCCACTTCCTAAGATACTTGAACTCTTTCCCTTTGGGCAGCCATGTCCTCAGACTCGAAGGTGCTGACTATCATCCAAGCCGCTTTACATTCAGCTGCAAACCAAAACAGACACCCTCCGAGCCCCAGCTATGCTTTGAGGTCCTGTCCATGAATATCAAAAACAGGAACGAGACAATGGGCAACACTGCTTACCTTTGTACCAGAGAGGTCATCACAGCTCTCACTTATTCAAAAATCTTACTGATTGTAACCATGACCCCGGACCCTGTACTCCCAAAGCACCCCCCCCCCCCCTCCAGTTCTAAGTGCTCCTTCAACAGCATGAGATTATTCTCAGCCAGGATCAGCATTTCTCCTCCCTGGCCAAAAATGCTCTGAGCCAAGCCCTGATTTCCATTCCTGACTTGAGGCCAACAGAAAATCCTTCTTCACGGTCTCCCCCAAACTCCTGCCGCACCTGAGATTTTTTTTTATTCTGCCACCACCAGTTGGAGCCTTCCCACATTTTTCGGCCAATTTTCAGCTGTACACAACTTTATAAGGCTGTGAATGAGTGTGAAACACAAAGACAACACAATACAGTCCTCACAGCAATAGTATGCCAGTATATACAACATCTGTAGCACAGCAAAGTGGCTAATAGGAGTTTAATTAACTCCAATAAACTACACATGCAGCCAGCAGAATTATAATCACGAAGGCAAACAAACTTCACTTTCATGGCCACAATCGGTGTGAGTGCAACGGAGAGAACCAAACAGGAAACTCAAACTAGTCTTTTGACTAATGATGTATTTTAAGTGGTACAGAGGATAACAATCTGTTTTTTCATCACGCCTCCATCCTTAAAGACCAGGGAAAATCACAGGGAGGGATGGTCCAATGTCAGACACAAGACAGAAACTGTTGGGTCTGGGTTAAAGTCGCCACTGCCCTACTGCTGTCCACAGGGCAAGAACCATGTTTAAGCCACAGGCCACCCTTTATTAAAGCTCTGTCAGCATGGCACAACGGCAGCCTAATGGTTACAATTAGCAATCCCTTCTGCTGACAGAGCTCCTATCTGAATGCCCCCACCGTGATACTTGGAGCCTGATCCTGTCCTAATGATTGTATTTTATGGGTGCAGTGGAAAAGAAACCTGAGCTAAAAGATGGAGCCAGAAGATGAAGAATAGAGGAAGACCAGACTTAGAAATAAAGAATAAAGCTAAAATGGGCCAGAAGTTGCAGATAAATCTAATCATGAACAGAACTTTGAGAAAATAACACAGAACGTGACTCTTGGGTTTAGACAAGCAATAGTATGCAGTGCTGTGATATAGTGTAGTTATTGAATAGAGAAAAACACTATCATATAACAGTATAATAAAAAATGAGAGAAAAATATTGGTGTTACAAACAGTTTTGCAGGTTTGCTGCAATGATAAACTCACTCACCGATACAAAGCATCTTCATGATGTAGGAACTTTTTTCAGTTACAATCTGCAAAACACATGTGATCTATTGCCACATTTTTCATGTCTATTACAGTGAAACAATATACAGGACAGAGAGAGGAGAAAAAGATCATACTTTTATACTGATTGATAAAATTATGCTGGCTGTTGTTTTTGCAGGAGTCAACCCTGAGAGTGGGAAAGAAATGAGAAAAAAGTGCCATAAAGAAAAGCTTTAAGGTGCTCGTTTCAATTTGTTTACCCACCTGTTTTACCCCCAATCAGTCATAGCATCTTCTATGGATGAACAAAGCAGCTTTTTTCCAGAAAGTTTCAGCAAGTTTATTTATTTATTAATGTTAGCAATTTTAAAACAGCAGAAAAAAAGCTATCTAAATAAAGAGCAAACTGCTCACTTTCACGCACTTCTTCTTTAGTTATTTAGTTATTCAAAATAAAGTTCAGATGATTATTGGCAGTCGGAAGCAAACAAGCCATCTGGACGTGTGGGAGTTTTCCTGGTGGACCGGAGGACCAGTGAGCTGGTCATGAGTTGAGCAACACCAAATATGAAATGAGATCGGAAAATTCTCATGTTGTTTGACCAGTTGGCTCCATGCAGATGTTAGTCTGGCAGTGTTTAAATTAGCATCTGACAGTTTTTTCCTCCTGCCAAGTTCACTATGGTACATTCTGCCTCAAAAACACACACCTGTCAATGAATGACATTTTGTGTTGCAGTGTCCTTAATTTATATTCAAGTTATGATGTAGAAATTAAAGGAAAAGTAGTTTAGTAAAGTGCTGAGACATATGCCAGAAGAGCATCAATAAATTCAGCTCTTTGAGTTTCTGAGATATTCTCTCATTTGGTGTTTTCATGATGTAGCGGAGAGTGCTGTCTAATGCACCATCTGCATATAAAGCATTTTGTTCAACACAAATTCTGCTGTAGCTGTTAAGGACCAACCACACAGTAAGCAATATGCTTGCCACACAGCACTTTGTCACTGACAGTTGGCTGCTAGCAGACATTTTAGGCTCTGGCTGTCTAGATAGTACTCTAATGGGCTACTCTAACATAGTATTATTCAGTATCTACCACCCTGGGACTGAATGAGAGTCTATCAATGAGAGTGGTATCCTTCATTATAACTGGTAGTTACTTCAATCACTTGCCTCAAAGTTGAGAAAAGTTTAACTCAAGAGCCACCTGTTTCACCTGTCGTTACTCGAAGTCCCTGAACACCAGTGATTCTGTGCTAGTTAAGTGTTAAGACCTCACACAGGCCTAGAGACTGGTTGGCAGCCCCTGGCAACCACCACTTGCAAGACAATAATTGATATTCTCCTATCAGCTGGCAAGTGGTTGGAGGGTTGCTGACAGCTGCTGTGAAATGACTGCTAAACCCCCAGTCACGCAGGCAGAACTGCATACCTCTTTGTGACCAATTTCACCTAGCAGCTGCTGGCAACCTCCAGCAACAACCAATTGGCGAATACACATTTTTCCCTGTTGACTGGAGTGTCATCAACTGGCCTTTAGGCCAGTCATGGCCTTAGCTGGGCACTAGCAGACATTCTAGGCTCTGATTGCTTAGGCAACCCTGCTATAGCTGTATTTTTTTTTTAAATACTGTTAATCGCTTCAATAACTCACCCACTGACATTGTTTAATATGGTAGCTGCCAACTTCATGTATCTAACAGTTATTTTACCTTTCATTGCAACACGTTATTGAATTCTTCCATGGTTTCTTTTCACAGCATCACTTCTAGACCATAGCATATGTTTTGCATATTTCCCTATGGATGCAAGTAACTGGAAAAGACCACTTCTATCAGCACCAAGTGAAAAATCTCTCCAGGAGTAATTGTAACAAAGCTAAACACATAATATTACCAGTAAAAACTCTTTACATGCCTAATTTTAAACAAATCTAAATTAAATCTAAATTTATATATTCAAAACACAAGCCATTGTATGTTTTTCCTTAGCAACATGTATATTTGTTACCCTGGCAAATCGTCCTAGATACACCAATGCAGCAAACAATCATAGTGTTAAATTTGCCCCGTTCCAATTTATTTGCAAAGTGGGAGAAGCTTCAATTTCCGACTGCACAGCCTCCCTACAGTAATGTAATTTCAAAACAATCACTGGCACTCTGTAAGCAAATGGTACCCAGTGAGTTTAAGCACCCATCTTTGTAACGGATGGACTTCCTCTCAGACCAATCTTAGTCACTGTTGGGAAAAAAAAACCACCTTCAAAACAATCTCAATGTTCCTCTCAGAGCTGTGTCCTTAGCCCACTACAGTTTACTCTGATAACCATCAATTATTGTGTCAAGAATCGAATTGCAGACAAGACAACAGTAGTCAGCCTGCTCTCAAACATCAAGGAACATGCTCAAAGGGAGGAGGTCAAACAACTTGTGAGCTAGAGAAACACTAACAATCTGTCCATGAATGACAACAAAATGAAAGCGATCACTGCTAACTTTGGATTTGGAATGCATATCACAGGCAAATTGGTCTGCACACAAACCATGTCATCCCAAACTACAAAAACCTAACATCATTTGCACTTCTTGCGACAAATGAGGACACCTCATCGCACACCTCCCCCCTCCCCGCCACTCCTTGCTGCTTGCTACAGGTGTGTCACTGGCATCTGCTATGCCTCTGGATTGTATAATGCTTAACTGGCCAAAAAAAAAAAGTTTGCATGTTGGATGGGTTTAATGTTAATAATAAAAACATTAAGGCCAATGAAAAAGTTAATAAAAACTTTATTGACCCAAAGGTCATTTTTTAGCTGTATGTACACCTCATATTTCCTGTAATAATTCATCCAAATAATAATACAGAAAGACTGTCATTCCCTTTTCTTATTACTTTACTCAACTCAGACTTTGCCTCACTCCCCCCCCCCCAAAAAAAAAGAAAGAAAAGAATACCACTTTGCTCCAGAGCACACTTAAGTCTGACCCATCCTCCCCCTAAAGCTCATTCAATTTGGCCACACCTCACTGAATCTAAATTACTATTTAAAAAGCTAAGAAAATCCTCATCAGGAAAGCCTTGTGTCAGAGCAAAACCCTTCCATTAGCATGTCTGTTTCAATGCTTTCCATCACTATTTCTGTCCATCAGTCTAACTACTGTCACTCCACCTCTGATAGGTTTTCATTATGTGCTGTCCCCGAAGGTAAAACGCGAACTTCCAATATTGTTCCACTGTCTTTCTCTCATGAAATTCACTGAGCCTTATACTTTTAAATACCTACTGGCTTCAAGACAGTAAAGGTACTCATCAAAGACACTTTACTTCTTTGTGTTTTATTTTTCCTTTCTTAAAGTTCTTGAAACTTTTTAACATAGTTAAAAAGGGCAAAGTTTATTTGCACTCTTATATTTTCTGTCCTACATTGTTGATGCCGCATAAAAAATATAACAACAGTTCACATTCCCTGTTTCGTAAAACTCAAAGCACCCAGGAGAGTAAACTCCAGACACACTGGCAGGATGGACGTTTGTCCATTAATTGGTGTGCTGCTGCACTTGATATTGCTGACATTTCATTTTGGACTTTTTTTTTCCTACTGTAAGTTTGTGTTTCTAACTTGTCAACAAATTACTAATTAGATTGCATGGTCCCTCTGGAAACTAGGCTATGTCGGACAGAGAGCTGCTGATAGTCAAACTCAAACTTCAACAGCCCTGAGGCTTCGTTATGTCTATTCATGTCAAAACCACAGGTACTGTCAGGCCACATCAATTAGACATACATTATTTAGTCTTCCCTGATTTTGGATGCTGCTCTAAACAAAAGTAAATCAATACATTTTCTCTACCTGACATATGATATTGAGCTGTATTTGCATGATAGTGTCGGACTCCAAAAGCAAGGCTTTTCAAATTTAATATATTGCAACATTTGTTCATTTTACTGTAGCACATCTAAACTCTTTCAGATGAGCCTTCAAATAACCTGTAGTTTCAAAGTAAAGTCGGAGTTTGTCAGGTAGAGCTTTTCTGATTTTTTGACTGGTGCTGACAGCAACACAGAAGATGGAAAATGTCAACAGTGACTGCTTCTTAAAATGAAACACATGACACTGACTTCGGTCTGGCAGTCTTTCTTAAAAGACACTTCTGCGCAGGAATTTGAAGAAAACTGAAACGCTGAGCAGCAGCTCAGCCTAACAATCACTGACACAATAAGATTTGAATGACAGCAGCAGGGAAGTCAGGGAAGTGCATGTTCTTAAAATCCAACCTAGTACACGTGCAAGACAAGGCAACCCACTGCTTAAGTTTGCTTGACTGCTAGTGTCAAAAGTTCTGGCGTATTCAGTAATTTCAATTCTTCCAATGAGCAAGTCAATATCATAGCACTACAGTATGCACTTTTTTCCAGTAAGAAACTTTAGGAAAAGAGAACAATTGTTTAAGAAGCAGTTCAGAAATAGCTGTAAGGCGGGACAAGCATCTATCAGCGCCAGTTTGTCCTCTGAAGATCTGTCTCCCCCACATACACATACACTGTCCTCACCCTGGTTGTCTTGCTTGGCTAGGACAGGTATGTACTCTCTCTTGTCAGCTGTCTGCCCACTTCCAGGTATGTGGTTTAGTCATTTGTGTTTTACCCCTGCTTGGGCAGCTGATTTAACTGAGCTTGTTGCCAGGGCAACCACCTCTGCCAAAGAATCCCCCTTTGTGTTTTCCATGGAGACCGGATACTTTGATAATCTGAGGGAAGTGCAGAGTGGCTGCCAAATGTCTTGTGAAGCATGCGAGTTTTCACAAAAGAGCAAAATGAAAAAAGAAGAAGAAATGCCAACAGTGATATTGTGTGTTCTTGAGATGTCTGTCTTTCTGTCACCCAAGTGTTGTAAGATGTGAAAAGTTTTTCCCATTTAATTTTAGTAGCACTTTACATTACAGCTTGGTAACAATATAATAGTAATCATTTGGTAAATGATAACAAAGTAGTGCAGAAAAAACAAGTGAAAAGTGTGGGCTTTGGTTATTTGAAACCCATTTGATATAATTTTGAGTATAATTATTTTTTATTCATGTAGATTCATTCTCTTTCTCTTGGCAATACTTTCTTTAAAGGCATAATGCATTTTGAGGTCACCTTGAAAGAAAGAAGGAGGAACTATAATGTGATATTTAGAATCCCCAGTAACAAAGGCCAGATAATTTTAAGCACAGTTTTAAAGATAAAAGACACTTTATGAAAGCTTGACCTTATTTGACCTTGAAGAAGAGGTCAGAAGTCCAAAGTAACATGACATTTAGAATCCCCATATATCATTCCCTATATGCTTACACACTGTCAATACAAACAATGGCAGTAAGAAACACAGATTTAAATAGCTCTAGCATTATTATCACTTTGACCTCCAGATCTATTGACCTTGAGGGAGAGGTCAGATATGTCAGATATGTCAAATATGACACGATATTTTAAATCTTTATCTGTATTTTCTATATGTTGACAATACACGCCACACTTGTAAGAATCATAGTTTCTAACTTATAAGGCGTTTTGTCAATTTTCCAACAATAAATCAGTAAGCTGACCCTGAAGACCTTGGTGGATGTAAGACAAATTTTAATGGCCTGTTAACATGACCTCACTCTGCACCCCTACAAAGTTTTATCAGAATTCATAAAAAAACGTTTTCAGCTATCGTGTTTACAGACAGAATGACACGCATGCAAGTGCTAACAAAAACATACCTTGGCAGATGTAATAATAAAATATGTTACTATTAATATTACTCCGATACCTTCAAAATCACAATATATTGTACATTCATCTCACACTTTATTAGGTACAGCTCACTAGCAGTGGGTTGGACCCCCTTTTGCCTTCAGAACTGCCTTAATTCTTTTTGGCACAGAGTCAGCAAAGTGCTGGAAACATTTCTCTGAGATATTGGTCCATATTGACAAGATAGCATCACACAGCTGCTGCAGATTTGTTGTCTGCACATCCATGATGCAAATCTCCCATTCCACCACTTCCCAAAATTGTCAAGAAGTTTGAGATTACTTGAGCTGGCACATTGCAGGCATCAGAAGACTGACATGAAGGGATGGATATAGTCAGCAACGATACTCAGGAAGGCTGTGCCATTTAAACATTGCCCAATTGGTACTAAGGGCTCCAAAGAGTACCAAGAAAATATCCCCACACCATTACACCACCAATAGCAGCCTGAACCACTCATACCAGGAAGCATGGAGCCATGCTTTCATGCTGCTTACACTAAATTCTGACCCTACCATCAGCAATTTCAGTGAGCCCATGCAAACTGTAGCCTCAGTTTCCTGTTCTTAGCTGACAGAAGTGGAACCCCTTGTGGTCTTTTGCTCCTGTAGCCCATCTCACACATGTTGTGTGTTCAGAGATGCTCTTCTGCATAGCCTGGTTGTAACAAGTGGTTATTTGAGTTACTGTTGAGTTACTATTGGCACAGAGCAGTCTGACCTCTGGCATCAACAAAGCATTTTCGCCCAGAGAACTGCTGCATTTTCAGACCATTTTCTGTAAACCCTAGAGATGATCATGTAGAAAAAAACCCAGTAGATCAGCAGTTTCTGAAATACTCAGTTCAGCCTGTCTGGCACCAACAACCACACCACATTCAAAGTAATATAAATCACCTTTCTTCCCCATTCTGATGCTCAGTTTGAACTTCAGCAGGTCATCTTGACCAAGTCTATATGCCTAAATGGACTGAGTTGCTGCCATGTGATTGGCCAATTAGATATTTACATTTTCATCAAGCTGAATAGGCATACCTAACAAGTAGCCAGTGAACTAACAATCGGTAATAGCATAACCATGCTTAAAGTGCACTCCTTTTAGGTTCAGTGCTATTATATGTTTAATGTTCTTCCTTGTTACCTGGAAACACAGGTAAGAGTTTCTGTATATTAACCACAAATCAAAATCAACAACCAGTTTCTTTTTAATTTTGTTGTAATATTAGAATAAATTTAATAAAATAAGGATTTTTTTTAAACACAGAACAGTGGAACAACAGCTATGTGTGCCGCATTGCCAAGAGGGCTTGTGAGGAGATGTCTGTAGCCTATACCAAGGTCAAACTACCTTAAGCCTTGTAGTCATAATTTCAACATCTTTAGTATCATGGCTTGCAGAGACTCAGAGGGCCTTTTTTCTGAATATGACAGTCTTATTGTTCCTTTAACAACAAGCTGATCTCTACACTGGATGGTGCTCCTTTTAAAAAAGAAACAGTGTAGTTCCAGGCTATCTATTAAAGTAACTTACAAGAACACAATTCTTCTAGCTAGTCATTTTCATCCTCAGTCTCTCAAAAAGGTTTGCCCCCAAGACAACTTCATCGTGTTAATTGGATTTGTGATAGTGATGAAAATTATGTTAAATATGCTGTTGAAATGATGAAACATTTTAGAGATGATTCACAAGCCTTGTATACTGCTGCCAAACTCAAAATAAAATAAGGATCAAAAACACAGAAAACCCCATGAAAAATTAATTTCTAGTAAATTCCTTTGTTTACCAAAAATCTCAATCAATATGTGATATATTGTCTACTGACAGTACCATAAATTCGGGAGAAACACTGAATATAAAAAATAAAAGCAAATGCTAAATCATCAGGTGGCACTGCATACTCCAGTGTAAGCTACATGCAAAAGTTCTCATTTGAAGATTTACATCATTACACTGCACCAAAAGAAAGGTAAACAAAAAGACATATTTCTGTTGCCCATAGGCAGAAAAACACAGAAAATGAGCATATATGCAAATTAAGATGGGGAAAAGGAAACTGTAAATCCATTCCCTGCTCTCCACGTAAAACTGGGAAACAATTTATCTTCATTTTCAGTGAAATGTATAAAAAATAAAATCTGCAGACATAAAGATATGAAAAACAATAACAACACAGAAGAAGCTGCCTTCAAGTCTCAAGGGACAGCGGATCCATACGAAAGTATTCGTCATACTGTGATGGTGACAGCAGGGAGACAAATGAAGGCACAGTGGATCCTCAACAGTGGCAGAGTGATGCCATTATGCTAACGTTATTAATGTACAGAAAACAGGCAGAATCGTGGATTGCTCATCAGCAGCTGATTGAAACCCACACCCAGTTATAAGGAATAAAACACACACAGCAAGTTACAGTGCGAGGAATACGTCTGCAACAAATTTGACTTCCCACTCAACGTGTAAAGTGTTCCAAGAAATTCTATTTATGGTGCATCCACTCCAATTAGCAGACTTGTGCAAAAGCAAAGCAGCACGCCCACACACAGCATAAATTCAAGATCTTTCTGTGGCTGATACTATCAGTTCATAAGTTTCTGGTTCATTGTACAGGGTTTAAATAATGCAAATCATTCTATTTGTGTTTATTCTTTACACAGCATTTCAACTTTCTGGAAACAGATTGTACATCAAGATTAGAATTGTTAAATTAACAGAGGTTTAGATCTAAATCACTTAGAATACAGCATTATTAAGTAAAGTTTTAAAAACTATTTTAAAGAGGTTTTTAAGAGTATATTAATACACTTCTTAAATACTATCTTTCTTGAATGTATGTCAAGAGTTACTGGCCACTGGAATCCTTTGTCCACATTGTACCTGGTACCACAGGTACTTTGTACCTAGGGCCTCAGTCACACAGGCCTTGGGACCAGTCCGGCAACCCCTTGGCAACTATTGGTTACTAGGGAGAAATGTGTATTCCCTGACCAGTTGGCGAGTAGATACTGGAGGCTAGCTGGCTGTTGCTAGGTGAAATCTAGGGGGTCACTGACCTGTCTGACCGATCTACATCAATAGGACTTTAGCAACCAGCTTCACAGGGACAACCAGCAACCCACTCGTTAACGGTTTTCTCCCCAATGATGGGTTGTGGTTGGGTTGCCACTAACCATCTCTAGGCCTCCGTTACTGAGGCCTAGAGACTAAAGAGTAAGAACTGGAAAGACAAACATTGTTGAAGAAAAAGAAATTATATTCTGAAGTTCGAAGGAAACTCTATAATCTTATCAGTATCATATTTTAAACATTTAGCTATGCACATAAAAACATGTAATTGTAAATTCAAGCCAAACACACAGATACTGGATTTCATGCAGGTGTAAATATGATCCAGTAACAGCATTTGAGTGTAACAGCATTTGCCATGAAAAATTCAGAAAATAAAAATCTGCACATTAAGATCAACAGCCATATAACTGCTAGCTTAGATATAAGCAGCAAGTCCTCGAGGGATTTAACATGAAATCCCAGCTGTCACCGGCAATACTGTGACGCTGACCCTACCACACTAGTCTATAATCCCCATGACAAAATGGAGTTAAGAATAACTGATTGCAAATGTGACTATGTGTGGATCAGATGTCATTAATTAGCTACAGTAGCCAAATAAAGGTTACATGTTATTATCAGGTATAAACTTGGCCTGGAATGAAGGAATTTAGCTCAGAAGAGAAATCTTTTCAGCCCTGTGGACGAGAGAACAAATACAGTACTCAATCACACTTTGAAAGCACATATAGGCACGTGCTTGTTTTCACTTGAGAAAATATGAACCTAATTTTCAATCAGAAGTATATCTTTCACCAACCTGACCTCTGAGATATTTTGATGCTCATCTGTATGTTATCCACTTCATTTCAGATCTGCCTTTGCTGTCATCCTCTGTGATCTGCAGCACAGCTGACTGCTGTCCTGCTGTTAAGCGTGTCTACTCCTCCAAGCTTGAAGTCAGTAGGTGAAGTGCATGCCATGAGCCATACATATAAGAAGTCATAAATTTACACACAGGAGACCAGAGGGGAGGAGAATTTTAAGCACCCTAGTGGTCTACAGAGTAGTATGTAATCATCACTCCTCTGCTCGTGCAGTACTCATCATTGCACTCGGGTGCATCCCATACCCTTCTGCCATCCCACTCAGTAAACCGCTCAGTGCCATGAAGATGTTTATGGTATTTCACACTCTGCCCTGCACTGCCTCATTCCTCTGAGCGACAGCTTCCTGAATGGCATTAATAAATTGAGCCGCACTGTTAGCCGTCTCCACTTCAGTTCACAGAGGAACGAGCACTCATTCAGCAATTATAAGTGACCAAGGTCAGAAGTCTAGGTTTGTCTGTAGCATTTTATCAACTGAAAAAGTAAAATGTCCACTGTGTGGCACAAGCTTGTACACTACATTCATTTCTCATTATCCTGTTGCAGTAACAGTTCACAGAATCAAGCATGCAGGATACTGTCTGGATTTAGTCACCTGTTTGTATACAGGACTTGCATCAACTGTTCATTAAATTTACTCACTCACACATACTTTATCGTCGTGTCCACGAAACATAATTTTTAATCATTTGTTTCTCAGGGAACTCACAGGGCTGTTTGACACAGCCTCACACTTTGACATCATTTCTGCGTAACATTCACCTTTACTCGAGCTGTTACTGTTTGCAGCCTCTAAGGAAAAACAAGAAAATTATAGCGGTAAGACTGGCCAATACAGGGACACGCACACGGTGGTTTTAGAGGTGAGTTGTGCAAAAGGAATGTGCCTTCAGAATACTGATCCATAGCCTGTAGCGTGCTGAATCTGCCCCGAGATAAAAATCCCTCCCTCTCTTCCTTGCTCTTCCCACAGCAAAATGATTTAACATCTGCGCCAGGGAAGAGTGCTACTTAAAGGGATGTAGATAAGTGTTTGTCTATGATTTGGCACATAATATTAATATAGTAATTGGATGTTATCCCTGGGCTAATTTCTCTCTGCATGGCTCACTTGGTTTATTTTGAGTTATTAATTTAGTCATATTAGCTATTTATCCAAACAAATCATAGAACAGTCAATAAACAGGGAAAGGGCAAAAAAAAAATACACAAACCACTTCAGTCAAATCTAACTCATTTTGCACACACTGAAGAGACACAAGTCGATGGTGATGTTGAGTGACATAAATGGACAAAAAAATGTTACAAGATGAGGAAAAAATACAATTTTACACTACACCTATAATACTGTGCAAAGACTGACTCTGAATCCCTTACCCACTTAAACCAGGACAAGGTAAACAGTTCAAAATAAAACATTTCACAATGCAAGGGAAATTGGTTTGGTAAAAAAGAGCAACAAGTCATGAGCACTTGAACGTGTCAGCAAAACCCAGAAATAATAACCCTGAATTGCTTAAATTGATATTTACTTTTGTGTTACT
Organism: Pterophyllum scalare; assembly: GCA_024447675.2. NCBI lineage: Eukaryota > Metazoa > Chordata > Actinopteri > Cichliformes > Cichlidae > Pterophyllum > Pterophyllum scalare. Next base: position 13,300 of record JAMQGT020013994.1, read on the forward strand.
GTGCTGTGGAAATAATGGCCTCAGTCAAAAATGTAATTTTCCAGTACACCTATGAGTTACCCCTTATTTCGATATATTTTCCTAGCAAAAAGGGAAGTAGATGCAATGATTGAAACAGACACATACAGTTCCAATACCCCTTAAAAAAATGGTCTAAGTCACTCTTTCAGTTTTTTCAAAGCACAAAAAAACGGAAGTAAATATTGAAAATATGATGATATAGGTGAAAAAATATTTTTGTCCAAAAAAGGCCATTATTTTAGGAAGGTGACGGTATAAGACCAAAACAGAGTTTGTGCAATTCTTTCTGCAATTCTTCAGATTTAACATTGAATACTAGTTACAGTACCACACACTATGTGCCAGATTTGACAGACATCTGAAAATTACCTTTATCTCAAGTATGTTTTTTAAGACAAAAGAAAGTGGTGCATAGATAAGATTGACTCTGCCTGAATCCCTTACCACTTAATGCAGGACAAGGTAAACGGTTCCAAATAAATCATCTAGCAAATGCAGGAAAAATTGGTTTGGTAAAAAGGGAAACAAGCCATAAGCACTTGAACGTGTCAGCAAAGCCCAGAAATAATAACCTTGAATTGCTTAAATTGATATTTACTTTTGTGTTATTGTGCTGCGGAAGAGGATGTTAATGATGGTTTATTTAACCCTAGCGTATCTGACTGTCACTCAAAATCAGTGTCAGTCTATAATTCTTTAGCTTTTCAAAATAAAAACTATTTCAGCAAATGAGTTCTGTCAAAATATGTGTGAAATAACAGCATGAAAGCCATTTACTTTTAAGTGTTGTTAAATATTCTTGCTGAGCACATTTAATTAAATTCTCTGCCATTTTACTATTGTTGACACTCTGGAAGAAGGAAACCACGCCAAGCACTGTTTGCACTAATAAGCTGAGGGACTGGATTAATTACACTTGTAATTTTGTTCGTTAATAAAATAAAGCTGAACTTGAATCTGTACATAGAGAATTAGATATCTTCCAAATTTGATTCCATCATCAAGAGTTGTCAGTATTAATTCTGGTAGGAAAAGTCAACTATAGATTTAAAATGACCAGCTGAGGATATAAATATGCTTGTATGCTCTTTTTTGTTTTTAATCACTGCTCAAGCACTTCGGGTTAGATGCAATCTGCATTTCACTGCACTGGCATATGCAATGACAATAAATTGAATCTAATCTAATCTAATCTATAAAATGACTAAATGTTGTTGCTATTAAGGCTGAATAAAAATGTATTACAAAAAATATCACATTGTTTGATAGACCCTCGTAAGCCCTTATGACCAAGACCTACTCCCCAGCTGGACAATCCCGCTGACCACAACATGCCAGGGCTTTGATAGTGGAGCTGCTGCAGTGAAAGGTGAAGGATGAACCACAGCTTTCATTGTCCTCTCGGGAACAAAGGCCCTCTTTGCCAGTTCTAACATATTGTAAATGCACTGAGCATCAAACATGGAGATATTATATAGCACCCAATAACAAATATCTCTCGTTTTTTGTTGGTAATAAACAAAAACAACATACAGTGCTCATATGCTTATGTTAACCCTATCCTATATTAAGACTTATTGATTATAAGCTATGTCTTGATGTTTCAGTTTTCATTTGTTCTGCAATTATTCACCATGTTAAGCTGAGATGAAAGAGCTAAACAAAACCAGGTATATAATTTTTCAAAACAGATGATTCTTACACCACACACATTTTTTTCCTGTATCCCATTTGCTGCCTGTGTGAATGCTCTTAAAGATCCATGAAGGATAAGGAAATACATAAACCATGATGGAAGCTGTTGCTTTGTCTGAATAGGAGATCTATAGGCAGTGCAGGTTTGAGAGCTGTCTGTGTGATGCCTGCGGGCCTGGGTCTCAGGCATGCTAATGTGGCATTTGGGTTCAGAAGTGAATGTGACAGGAGATGATGGGAGTGGGCAGGGGACAGGCAGGACCCTTATTATCACTATGATAAGCAGCTCTTCCTTTCTCTTAATTTCATAGGAGGTCAATCTGAATACAGACCATTAATCCGCTTATGTCCAACTTACTTAGTGTAAGTAGCCTCTGATGTAGAATTGATAAATGGAAGCAGAGAATACTAGGCATGCAAATTTTAAAAGCATCCTGTGGTGTTTTTAGTGAACATTTCCATTTTCTTTAAGTGCAAAAAACACGGGTGTAACATGAGACTTTCTGAGGCATATACTGCATAATAACGTACTGTACAGAGGTAGTAATGCACAAAAAAAATTGTAAGGAAAAAATACAGCCTACAAAGACAAAAATGTATAAATTGATAAATAAATTGTAAACTAGTATGCTAGAAATGTCTGTGCCTGTTTTTTCTGGCTTCAATCATGCTGCTATGATGACACTGCCACTCGATGCTTTATGCAAATGCTGTTTCAACATGTTGGGTTACAATATGCAAATATATTCTCAAGATACACAGATGGGCATCCATTGAGACGTCAACTGCTTTGAGATCCAAACTAAATTTTTTCATAGGGCGCAAGACATGTCATTTAGAGAAGACATTTATATATCAAAAAGCAACTTTTGCAAACCATTACACTAATATTTTAATAATGGTCAAATGTTGGGGTTATAACTAAAGAATTAAGATCAAGTAAAGGTTATAACTAGAGGATGTTGCTGTCATTTTATTTCAAGTAAGATTGAGTTCAAATTGCCCCCACTGTCCTGGCTGGAATCAAGCTCTCCAGTGTTTTCTTAGAAACTGGACTAATAAACCTGGGTGGGATGTGGTAAGGAAGGAGAATGTCTGGGCCTCTGTCATTCTCTAACTTCTATTGATCAGAAGTCAGTGTGTGATCCCCAGCCTCCCAACTTTCCTCTAACACCCCATTCCTTCTTAGCCTATTGGCTCATTAATCCCAATCTGCAATAGGTGTCGTAATGCAGATTGCATTAGCTACTGAGTGATCAAATTAGGCGCCGGCACACTCACCCGCCTCTTCTATCATTAGCACTGTCCGATAGAGACAACTACACGCTTACATTCAATTTGCTGCCCTAATCTAATTGAGCAGCACGCACACAGCACTGCAGCCTCCTTTATTTCTCGCACACTTGGTGACATGGAAAACACGATTTCTACAGCTGGACAATGACACACGCAAGCATCCACAGGCACGCATACGCCCACATGTACTGACATAAATTCATGAGAGCATATGTATAACCCTTTTTCCAACACTCCAATCCATGTCCTCATGGACATGCATGCTTTGCTGCATCTACAAACAAATTTGATGCAAGCCCTTCCCAGAAGCTCCCTGCCTCCTTTTTAGAGGTCAGTAGAGATGCAGAGTTGCGAATAGACAGGAGATGTTCACACTTTCTCTTAATCATCACAAATCATCTCCGAAACATGCTTTTAGCAGCCTCACAGGTAGGCAGCAAAAAGAGCACCAAAGTGAGACACATCACTGCCAAAAGAAAAAAAAAATAGAACTACTGACTTTATTTAAATAAGCTGCACTTCACATTTTAAACGCAATGTCTTTATTTCAAAGGTTTTAAAATGCATACGAATTTTTAAAAAAACACACATAGTGCAACTGACCACTACAGCTGGAATGTATGCTTTATTTTTAGTGGATTTTTTTAAACCACTTTCACAGAAAATATCCTGGTCCTTTATAAAATTGCAAGATCACATTTAGGCAATTTTTGTTTTCACACATCAAAAAGTTTCCTTTCTAGTGCAATTAAAAAGACAGTTCACTGTAGTAAAGTAACACACTTTGAAAGTGTAAATGAGATTTCCTGGCGAATGATCACCAGGCTCTCTCTTGGTATTAAAACAAACAATAAAAGGTGTTGAGTCTGTAAAACATTTTATATTTCAAAATTTTGGTCCATACTTATGCCCAGATATTTATTGCTTTTTAATTACATTTTAATGTTCCACAGATAAGTCTGTGAAAGACAATAAGCTCCATGCCGACTGGTGACATGTCAGTGCAAAATCTTAATGACTTCAGTCTTTGATCATTAATCAAAGAAAGAATTCAACCACACGGATCTACAACATTCTTCCCACGGGCAGAGAATAAATAAAAATCAATATTTTCACCCATGAAGCATTTCTCTAGACTCCGCAGTACAAACCACTGATGTCTCATCTCCTTTAATGAGGGATTGCTCACCAGGCCTCTTTAACACATAGATTGTTCCCACTGCAGCTCCGGGCTGCTGCGAGTTAGAATGTGACATGCAATGGTGTAAGTGTGCCTACCATGAAGAAATCCAAGAAGGGGCTGATAGCATTACTCTGCAGAACAGTGATACATATACACACTCACCAGCCACTTCATTAGATACACCTGCTAGTACCAGGTCAGATCTCATTTTGCCTTTAAAACTGCCTTAATTCTTCAGGCCATGGATTCAACAAGGTGATGGAAACATTCCTCAGTGATTTTGGTCTATATTGAAATGACAGCACCACACAGTTGCTACAGATCCATGGTGTGACTCTCCCCTTCCAATACATCCCAAATATGGTATACTAGACTGAGAGCTGGTGAATGTAGAGCTCATTTGACTACAGTGAATTCATTGTCATGTTCAAAAAACCAGTTTAAGATAATCTAATCTTTGTGAGTTGGTGCACTATCCTACTGGATGCAGCCAACAGAAGATGTCTCTACTGTGGTCATGAAGGGATAGACATGGTCAGCAACAATACTCAAGTAACCTGTGGTGGTTAAATAATGCTCAGTTGGTACTAAGGGGCCAAAGTGTGCCAAGCCAGAATCCTCCACATCATTACACCATCACCACTAGCCTGAACTTTTGATTTAAGGCAGGATGGATCCATGTTTTCACGCTGTTTATACCAAATCCTGACCCTACCATCCGAGTAGATCATAACTTTCTGAAGTGCTCAGATCAGTCCGTCTGGCACCAACAACCATGCCACACTCAAACTCATTGACTTTCTTCCCCATGCTGATGCTTGTTTTGAACTTCTGCAGATCATCTTGACCAATGCTACATGCCTAAATGCATTTAGTTGTCACATGATTTGCTGATGAAATCTTTGAGTGCTGACTGGCTGCTGATTTTCATTACCGAGCAGTATACCAGGTACACCTAATGAAGCGACCAGTGCATGTACACATGGCATTAATACACATGTAATAAGCAAGAAAGAGTCTGTGCATTTTTACATGTCACTACAAACCAGTCTCATGGCAAACTGAGAAATGGCTGGTGATAGTGCACTTGGGCACAGATTTTCCTTTTGTTCATCACAGGCACCATGGTTTTCAAAGTAACGTATTTCAATTGGAAGAATGAGGGGGGTTTTTTTCCACAGATTTTTTTTGTAAGCTGAAAAATGGAGCCATAAAATATGTGGTTTAGCCCAAAGCATGTATTTTTCCTGAAACATAATGGACTTTTTTTTTTTTTGACTAAAGTATAAAAGTAATACAGTGTAAAAAAACAAACAAAAAAAAACACTGGTCCCTTGTTATATTTGCCCTGTAGTCTCAAATTTTTATGCACTGCCTTCAGACTGTGCTGCAGGGATTTTTCTGTCTATACACAGACAGAAAAAAGCAAAATTCGTGTCCAGGAAAACAAATGCAGGGAGACAAAATTTAGTGAAAAGTTTACAAACTGCTGTGTGATCACACATTTTTTTTTCCTGGATATTAAAGAAGGCCAAATACAGATTCATTGTCTCTTAGTTTGCATGATTTCAAACTTATTAGATGGCACTGATTTCATTTCATCAACACCAGTGTATAATGATATGATGTATATGATGACGATGATGTGTATTGAAAATATATTGAAAACTGAGTTTTAGCTGCACAACCAATGGTGTTAAAATGACAGGAGACATATAATTATGCTTTTGCATATACTGGCTGCTGATGGGTAATTTTTTCTGCAATTTTAACAGCAAACAAGCTTTGCATGCCAGCAAACATTTAAATTGGGCAAATATGGTCAGCATCAGTCTATGTTTTTCATAGCTGCATAACACAAAATAAGTTTCAGCATCTGTACACATCTCTTAAAGACTAAAACCAATAACAACCAGATAACCGTGACTGCACTGGTTGGGGCCTTTCAGTGTGAAATTTGCAGGTTCACCTTGAATCCTCATAGGTTTCCCCTCAATACTCAAGTTTCCTCTGAAACTGGCACAAACACATTAAAGTTGGGTGAACTGGAAACTTGTCTGTAGGCGTGAATGTGAGTGTAAATGTGTTTGTTTACATCTGTGTGACACTGACTAGTGACCTGGACAGGATGCATCGAGCCTTTCACCTAAGCCAGTGCTTCAGCTTCATTTTTCACCACACCAATCCCCTGTGCTTATCTTGCCACTTTTGCATATCACCACTCCTTCCATTTGGGAATAAAGCGCAAACAGGAAGGGGTGCATGCGAGTATATGGGAACACAGACAAACACACACACACAGTTTATACAGAGTGTACAAGACAGACTGAGAGCCCTAAGTAAATCCTTGCCTAATTAAAAGATGTTGTATTGGACAAACTGGTAACAGATGGCTTCTAAAGAAGGCTCACAATGAATTCATTAAAGGCTGAAATTACAGCTAAACATTGGGATGCCTACCCTATAGTCATCATAGAAGAATCAATATGACGTGGACGGATCCGTTGTTGCAGCACGGCAGCAGGTTTGAAAAAGCATTTGTGACAGATACAAAACCAGTTCAAAGCCACACACTGTGTCACAAAGATCAACACACACCGTAAGGAGGCAAAACAAAAACCTAAAAAAAAAAGAAAAGTGTGCTCTTTTACCACAATAGTTAATAACTGTCCATGTGTAAGCCAGTGCTTAATCTTTATAGATTAGCTTTGAAGCGACTTCAGTTTTTGTAATTGATTGTATTTTTCTTATCTCCCTTACTATTCTTTGTTGTTTTGGGTTTTTTTTCATATTTCCTCGAGGACTTCTAAAAATCACAATGTTTTTTTTTTTTTTATAAAAACAGTGACATTTCCTTTTTCATGAAGGCTGCATAATTGATCAAAGGTTCAAAAGTAAAATGGACTGTAAGGCCACCTGGGACCAAGAGAGGAAGGACACAGCAGCAGAAAAGGTGTCTAACAATTACTTTTGCATGAGAGAACACAGCATCTATCCATCTCACCAGTTCCTCCTGATAGAGGACAGAATATTTATCCTCTGGTTGCTCCATTTTGACCATTTTTTTACCACTTTCTTGAAGTGAAATATAACATGCTTAGAACATTTCTTTAATCCCACAGCAAGACATTTCTGTATCCTTAGGCAGGGGCTAAGTTTTTTGTAATGTGTGTGCAAGTGTGCCAGAGAGTTTTACACAAAAATAAATAAATAAATAAATAAAATGTTAATGTTATGCTATTATTTAGTATAACATACTATGTAAAAAGGACACAACTCTCTAGGCTAATGAAGTTAAACCATTTTAATTAAACCATGTTAACTGGAAGTCGGCCTGTCAAAACAGGGGCCTGATTCACAACACTCTGAGTGGATTCATGTCTCTGCACAGAGACAGAAATGTGCATCTGTCATGGTCCTGGGCTCTTCTGCCCACTGTTTTGTGTTTTTGGGTAGTTCAAGTTCTGTTATTGTTAAATACCTTTGGTTTGTTTCTTAGTTTGCTTAAGGTTTAGATTTTCACCTTTGCATCTTCATGCTTAGTTTGTTAGTGCTGGACATTTTGAGTTTGGTATTCTTGCTTCTTCCTCTTCATGATTATATCATCAGTCTTGGTTCTGCTTCCTTTCGTAATTTGTAATTATAGTTAACTCCCTGAGTTTGTTTTCCTGCCCTCCTGTGTTCTGTGTCAAGTCTGCATTCCTGTTCCCATGTTTGGTTACTTCCTGTTTTATTTTGCTAGTCCCATGTGTATTCTGTTCATTATGTTTGCTTCCCCTGGTCACGTTAGTTAGATTCTGTTCACCTGTGTCTTGTTTTCACCAGCTGTGTACTCTCTCCCTAATTACCTCATCTGTGTATTTAAGCCCTCAGCTTTCCTCAGTTCTTCATTATGTCGTCCCTCATGCTATGTGCTCTGTATGTTCACCTTATGAATCCATGGCGCCAGTGCTGCATTAGTCTGTATGTTGGCAAGTCTTCAGCATTAAAGCTGCCTTCTTTACTTCATGTTCCTGTCTCACAAGTTCTGCATTTGGGTCTGCAACCTGCCTGCCGCACAGCAACATATGACAGCATCTGATTTTTTTCTTTTTTTCCTGTCAGATTTGAAGCGCTGTGGTTATGCAGTGTCCTCTTATAGATTTAAATCATCGCATAAATTTTAGGCATCTGCGTAGGCCTCATTTCCAATCTCATCTTTAGTCATAAGTGGATGTAGACATGCCACAAACACTTTCATTATTGGCACGTAAAATTGCTGTTTGCACCACAAGTTGAAACCAAGATGCTCCTGAAATAGACAAAAGAAAATGTGTTTTATGTGGTGATCTCAGCTCTGGAATCAGGAGCAGGAAGAAAATGAAAACTACAGAACAGGAAAAAAAGGACAGCAAAAAATGCAGGTTATTTTCCAACACTAATTACAGTAAAGCATTTTTTTCCTTTTTCAAGTACTGTATACTACAGGAAAAAAACATGGAGACAAAATAAAGGAGACAAGAACCCCACTATCAGTGTTGCACAAGTTGCATTTACACAGCGTCTAGCAAAGCGTTACCAGAATATTACCACTTTTTCAACATAAACAGAGCTTGCCCCGTCTCCCCTCATAATATTATTTCTTTCCCCTGCTGTTGGTACAGAAATGCCCAAAGGCCGCTGCATGTCTGTGTGGCTATTTTACATAATTCTAGTATCTTATTGTGCATCCAGTAGAAAACAAACTTGCAAACACAGAAAGAGGTCTGCAGCATAGCAGCAGCTACAAAATCAAATGACAAAAAAAAAAGAGAGAGAACTCAAAATACATTTTAGGAAATGTCAACAGCTGATCTCTTTTGACACTTCTGCTCCTGCACCTCTCCTGTGTCTCAACAGCCAGGGGGTTGTGGATTAACAGACGTATGTGCCAACCGTTGGGGTCTTTCTAAGTAATCTGGGATCTATTTAATATTTGCTCACCTATAACAGTAAGGCAGCATGGCCTTTTCACTGTGAGATAGTCGCCACTAATATAGCAGATCGTATTCATGGGGTCCACAGGACATTACACTTCTAACCTGAAGGTTAGGGCTACATGTGACATGAAGATTGAGATTTGAAAATCAATTCTTGGCAAAAATAGGGACCCTTGTTTTGGTTGCAGTGAGCACAGGGCTAATTAAAATACAGTGAGGCATATTTCATCCTCTTCTTATTAACAGAGCTACACGGGCTGACTAGATTATTCAGAGATGATGCTGGAGTAGCTACAAAAGGCCAATCTGTAAACCAGACATGAGTGATACCATCAACACTCAAATGTGTGCTTTTTAAAATAAAGTAGCTTCTCATAGAAACAAATGAGTATCTTCTCATTTTAACAGCAAACAGAGATTACCGTGTTATGTTTGAAATTGCAGAAACAAGATGCCTTCTTAAAATATATCAGCCAACTGTGTGGCCACCCAGAATGCTGACAATGACTGGATTTGCATGTTGAACATAATAATTGGCTAAAAGAGTAGTAGTACAAAGTAGACTGGAATTAATTAACTTTCATGAGCAAACTTGAATATTGGTGTAACTTTGAGTACAGCGCTCAAGTGCAGAGCTGCAAAATTAACCTCTTTGACCAACATTCTACCAAGCAAAAATAAACCTTTACTTCCAAACTGAGGACATCAGTGTGTCAGTGCTAAGGTAAAAGAAAATTGCAAGCACACTTGCTGCTTTGTGAATGTAAGTTATATAAATTGTTTGCAGCTTAAAAGGAATAGCAGCCCAAAAATATCCAAAAGTAAACAAATCATAGAAAAATCTTCTGAGTTAATTATAAACAGTAGCAACTCCCTGTAAACAAACAATGTGTCTGACTGAACTCAAATTAATGGTGGGAACACACAAAATGAACTGTATCATCCTGGTTTGAAAATGTGTCAACATTTAGCCATTCTTTACTATAAATAAAGTTTCAGTCCACGCATTCTATGAGAAAATACATGCACATTTTAAACATGTTTCTGCTATACATGATGAGTAAAATATGGAGATGAGTTCAAATAAAAGTGTGGAATTTGTATTTAGAGTATTGAGTATTGACTACATCAATATTTTGAGTTTTAGAAAAACAGAATTTGTTACCAAATTGCAGTCTGTAAACACAACATTCTTCACTCATCTACTCCTTGCTATGTTCTGCTCCCACTTTTAAGCTGAGTTTACTGCCTCGAGCACTAACTCTATGATGATGCAATGATAAGCTTAGTTTTTAAAAAGCCTACTCTTCCAAAGTCTGCTGCATCAAAAAAGATTTTAACTGAGCCAAAAGTTCCAACACAGAATTGTTTCTTAAAGGCCAACTTCTGTTTAAAGGCCAAGGTGTCCTGGCCAACTTAGCTAGATGTAACAAGCTGAAATCAAGTCAATAAACCTCACTGGGCTATCTGATGAACAAGTTACTTGACACACACTAATAAGATTTTGTGTATGAATGTGCATGTATATGCGTAAGAAGGGAATACTGCTTCCAAACACGGATTGTGGATCAAGATGGAAAAATGAGCAGATACCATATGGCTGCACAAAGCTTTCATCTAACCTCCACAGTCTTTAACTCTCCTGTTGCCTCAGTCTCACATCCATGCTGCCTTTCTCAATGCAGATGAAAGCGGGCAGGCTTACACATTCAAAGAGACCATTATTAAATGACTAATGAAAACAAGCTGTCATTGTGGACAGGAAATAATTGTGCTGAATCTGACGTTTTGTATAAAGAAAAAAAAAATGCCCTCACTTAGTGAAAACAATTATGCACTATCGACACAGGTGAAAAACAAAGGGTCTGAAAAATGTGTGGCCAATTTACCTCTCACCCAAACAGTAGTCCTGTGCATAGAGGAGAAGGCAGATAAATGTACACACTACCTGAGTACACTTACAAAGAAAAAGCCTAATTGGCAGCATGGTGTGTGATGCCCTGCTGGATTTGCAGAAGGAAGAGTATCCAAGACCCGAAGGGAAGAAGGAATCGATAAAAGCACCACACACGCTTCTGCCTCTTATCACCCTTACTTACTGCATCACTGGGCTGTCACTAAGAATAGGTTCCTCAGACCAATGTTACACCTACCAGGATGATTAAACCCTGGAAATCCTTAAATGTTTACATGTTCCTGAAACATGGAGACAGATTACAGACATAAAGGAAATGCTTTTACAGAGATCACTGTCAACACTTAGATGATAAGATACAGACACAGCATCTCGAAACATAAGGCTACAACCAGCATGTCAATGTCCCATTTTCTCAAGATTGTAATAATTGTACTTTCTTTAATGCAACATCTAATGCATGTCTGTGTCTTCTGTCGTTCCCCAATTACTTTGCCCCCCCCTTCCAAATGAACAGTTAAACGGATGAGTTGCATAGTGAGAGCAAAACCCTTTGAAACTTGACCTATTCTGCAAATTAGGCGTCTCAGTGTCATTTAACAAAACTGGAATTAAGCTAAAATTAAAACTGAGAACATTAGAAGAGCCAAGCAAAAGAGGAAGTATTCCAAAAATACAAAGTATATTTCCATTCCCGAATGCCTTGAAATTGACGTTCAGCCTACTGAGACTCAATCACACAAACCTTAGAAGGATGCAACAATTTTGCTTAGGTGTAAAGAGGTTAAGCATTAGATGTGATTTACTGTAAATGTAACCAAGTACAACCCTGTGTGAAAAACAGATAATAAGTGAATTACAGAGCTGCTGTTATTCTCAGAAAGCCCAGCAGAGCAAAGAAGAGACCAGGCAATATATGAAATTTTAGGCAGAGTCCAGTGTGCACACTGGGCTTCAGAGCATCATGCCCAGCAATCTTTGTAGGAAAGATGGGGGGGGGGGGACTGATGAAACTGCCATCAGCGTCATTGGAGTCTAAATATAGCTTTGTGCATCTACAGCCAAGTGTTCCCTCTACAGACTGTAAAATGGCAGACTGAAGGAATAACAGGCATATTAATTGTAAACATAGAATATGGAGCCTTCCAGGTCAGGTCTCTACCTCTGGACTTGATGCTTTTTGTTCTTCCAAGGTTATTATTTCTGAGAGCCCTCAAGAATCAAGAACCCGGTGTTAACCAATAAAATGTAATGCGGCGAACAATGCTGAGGAATGACAGCATTAATAATGAAGGAGCTTTATCTTGCTCTCACCACGACCTGCATCTTAAAGCACACAGACACTGTTACAGAAAAAGCAGACAGGCATATTCCTCCGCCAACTCAAATTTTCACCAAGCTCCCCAGCAATCAGTCACTGAGACAAATGTGCGCTCGCAAACTCACACATCACTTATTGACTCTCACTCTGCTTTCTGCACTTTGATGGCATCACGACCATAGCCCCTGTTATTCTGCACCATCCCACACAGAAATCGTTGAACAGAGAGCAGTTAAGGGAGTCTACGCCTTGAGCCTTGGAGACATTAAAGATGCAGAAGGGCTGAAGAGGATCAAAGTAGGGGCAATGTTGCCACGCCTTCTCCCTGCCTCCATTTCCCTTTGGGCTGGTGTAAAGTTCTCAGTGCCAGACAAAAAGAGCAGAGGGGTTCATTGTAAAACTGTGTAAAGACTCATGACATCTGGTTATACTGCAAAATCTTATTATATAGAGTAACCACATATTCTTTGCACAGTTGTGTCCCCAGTACTGAGGAAATACTAATTGTCCGACCTATTTTCCTAACCCAAATTAACATATTTTTAGTTAGATAAATCATCTTTTTACTTGAACATAGTTTTGCTTCCAAATTACTACCAGTTGTAATAATTAAACTAATAAACCTGTTTTGTAAACAATGCAGAAAGCGCATTTGGGCTGATAATCATTAATTAATTTGTTGTGGGAATCAGCCTTTGTGAAAGTGAAAAAAATACACTGTGGGATATTTAAAGGGCCAGATTACACAAACTGCAGCCAAAGGTTTACTGAATAACCCTGGTTGTAGACCCAACTTCCACTTTCCACCCTTGTACACTGTATACTGTTCTTTGAACACTTATTATATAGTTACTTAAAGAGCACTGTAACATTAAAAATAGTTAACTAGAACAAGCAGCACATTTAACATACCAAATTATTTTAGTTTAAAGTTAAGTTGCTGGTTTTCATACTAATTATTGGCAGAACAGAGAAATGGGTAGGGAGAGACACACTTAAAGACAGGGACACAATCAGCTGGTTACTACTACACTATTAGAAGTAGTTTTTTTTTAGGTATATGTTTGGGTTTTTTTTTAGCATTACATAAAGTTCCTCCTCTGGGCAATTTTACATTAAAAAAAGCATGAAATATTAAATGTTTAAGGAAAAATATATATAGTTTCCTGATAAGGTTTTCTCTCAGTGGATCAAGCTCTGGGGTGTGTTTTTTTTTTTTTTTTTCCTAGCCTGCAGTTTTAAATCACCATATGTTCAAGAGCTTGGATTTGATCCCAGATAAATTCATAAAGCAAGTAAAGGTACTTATTTTCATAAGACATCTGTACATTTATCTCACTTGGGTATGTAGGAAAACTAGTTTAAATTTGCACAAACTCCAAATATAGTTTTTTTTCTGCTCACTCAATTTCCATGCAGTATGCAGTTGCTCTCTTTCCTTGTGCCAAAATACCCTGTGCCAAAATATTACCCTTTAACTGTTAGTATTTATGCCCCTCTTTGCAGCAAAAGATATTTATTTATTTATTTATTAATTATCAACCTACAGCGCTGAATTCAAAGACACCCTGAAAATCAAAGTGAAAAAATTATGCAGCAGCTAGTCCATTTTGCCAAAACTTCATTGAAGTCCCTTAAAATGGTATTCAGTAGTTTGTGTGGCCCCCACGTGCTTGTATGCATGCCTGACAACCTTGGAGCATGCTCCTAATGAGATGACACATGGAGATCAGGGCATCACTACGCTCCTGGACAGTCTGAGGAGCAACCTGGCAGCCAAAACATGATGTCCCATAGGTGTTCTATTGGATTTATGTCTGGTGAGCGTGGGAGCCAGTCAATGGTATCAATTCCTTCATTCTCCAGGAACTGCCTGCATACCCTTACCACATAAGCGACCCAGGACCCACTGCACCAACATAGCATCTGACAATGGGTCCAAGGATTTCATCCTGATACCTAATGGCAGTCAGAGGTGCCAGATGAGACATCCCAGAAGAGTTGGACTACCCGTGCAACCTCTGTTATTAATTTCATGAACACCAAAGCAGCTGAAATTGATTAACACTCCCCTCTGCTACTTAACTGATCAGGTAAATATCCCAGAAGTTGAATTGACTTGATGATATACTCTGAATAAAAATGTGTTCCTTTAATTTTTTTGAGCAGTGTATATTACACAAACACACACACACACACACACACACACACACACACACACACACACACACACACACACACACGAAAGCATATTAGCATACTGCACTCACTGCATATCACATACTTTATACAGTGACACAAATGGGTAGTGTTGGACAAAGGGGAAAAAAACAATAATAATCAGATATCCTTATATCCAAACAGCCCAAGAGCCTTTGAAAAGCTATACTACCTACTTCCCAGAAGGGCCAGTCTTTATGCAATATACTAAAGGAGTCCACTAAGTAAAAATGAGTAGTTATCTGCATAACAATTTAATCCTTGAACAAGTACCAGAACACAGCTTTATCATCTAGGTAACAGGGAAAAAAGCTATAATACAAAGCATGATATTCAGACATGCTGGGATGGGAGGCAGTAAGTGGGAGGATTCCTCTACCCGACTTTGTAGATGAAAATGACTGGCTTTATAAGATCCATCCCTCCATCCATCTATCCATTTTCTTCTACTTATCCTTTTCAGGGCCGCAGGGGGGCTGAAGCCTTCCCCCGCTGGAGCCTATCCCACCTCCTTAACAATGTAACTTAATTTAAGAATATCATTAATACACTCGTGCCTTGATGTGTATTGCTGTGGGCAGATGTGACAAACCTAAATGGGTTCAACGAGCACAGTTTCAGCAAACCTTGTAGACATGTTTTTGAAAAAAAAAAAAGATTGAAAAAAGGTTGAAAGACAAAACCCTTAACCCCATCACAGACACACACAACAACCAACAGCCACTCATTCTCTCAACTGTGTCCACTTCCACATTCACCATCATGCTGTTTGACTGACAGCATGTAGTTTTTCAGCCGCATGCAAGTAGTACATGACTGGAACAAGCCACAAAGACTGACTACGGACAAACAGACAAAGATATGTTAAGAATAGATATCTCTGGGTTTTCTAGAAGCCAAAACAATTCTGATTTTGATGAAAGGAAAACCTCAAAGACTGTGCAAAAGCATACTTCTGAAGCATAAAGTAGTTACAGAAACAATGGCTGGCTGTGACTGAACAGACACATTTATATTCACCCACAGAACTATCTAACCAAAGCAAAGGGCACTTCAGTTGTTTACTCTGTGGATACACCTGAAATCAGCACAGTTCCTCTGGATAACCTCTAATCAAGCCATTGCATAAAATATAGATGTTGTGGACAAGCAAACCAAAATTTCTATATTTAATTCAGCAAATAATAAGATCAAAGAAGATGAAGAAGAGTGGCTGGTGAATAAACCATGAGTAGAATGAAGGTGAGGAATCAACATGGCAGTGGTAGAGCATGAAGGGTGTCACTAACTTACAAGGTGAAAACAGGATTTTACCAGCAATTAACACCAACACTTCGACATCAGTGCAGCGGAAGACAAATTTGAGGATGGAATGCACTTAATTCATAGAATAATTATACATACTATTAAGAAGGCAACATTGCAGAATCTTTGGTGACATTATCAAATGTTTTGTGAACAACTGTCGGGGTATTACGACAGAGAGAAGTATCTCCTCTGATAGGATTTACATATTACCTATAATTTATGAATTAATATAGGCAAAATACACACATCGCACTATATTAACACCGTTTGTTGTCACCCACTTATTGAGTGAACATGGTGACAGCGACCTTGATCTTTACCCCAGTGACCCCATATACAATCTCAACCTTGCTTTAGTCATAAGCTAACTACCCTTGAAGTTTGGTAAGTGTCGGCCAAACAGTTCTTGAGTTAATTAGCAGACATTTCATTGGATGCCACCCGGACGCCAGTCTGCCATGGGTGATCATGTGATGCATCCCATTTTTTAACGGATGCACAAAAATTGCATTTTGTATTTACTTCAGTTATCTTTGTCTTGTTTGATGATCTGAAACATGTAAGTGTGAAAAATATGCAAAAAACTAAGAAATCAGGAAGGGGGCAAATACTTTTTCACAGCACTGTAAATAGGAGCAAACTTTATATTGCAACACACTTACGGCTCTTCACAGCTGCTTCTGGACAACTTATGTCTCTGTGACACACACAGAGCTGCCCTTCACGTTATTAGTGTCAACTGTTGCTGACCTGTCAACACAACAGCCCCATGCTCCTAAAATTGCGGGTTGCGGATTTTGATGCACAATATTAATTCAGCCTGAGATAAAAACAATATTCTTGCTATTTATCTTTGTGACAGTGCTAAATCGCTTAGACTTTACTTCCAGGCACTACTGTGAAAAACAAGGAAATTGAGTTTTAATGCTGATAAAGATTTTAGCCTTCCCAGTTCTCCTTATAATATATTTGTGAGTAATGATCTGTTTGTCTGCACTGCATACGATTCCTCCTCTTCTCTATATAAAACATATATTATCTATAAATATGATCTGAATAAACTATGAAGCAAAATTAAAACTGACTGCATCCATATCCTTATAGCAGTCACAAACCCTGGATGATACAAATGCGAAATATTCCAGGGTGTTTATAAATATATATCTTTTAATTGTGACACCTGTGGGGCACACATACCATGCCATAACACAGTAAAGAGGGAAATGAGGGGGGAAATGCTTTTATGATGTTTTAGTTTGATTCAGATAAATGGATTAGTAAATGGATTGGGGCTATCAGCATCTCGTCTTGTTTCTGCTCACAAGGACTATTCCAGTTTTGTCTGAGGCAACCACCAAAATAACAGCACAGTGATTGTTCGCTTTGATTCTGTAGGTCCTGGGCTTGCTCAATCCTTTAATACAGTGTGACAGCTACTCCTTTATCCTCTCAGTTTTTCTTTTCTTTCAACACTTGATTTTTTAGCTGAAAGAATATACCACTGCAAGTATCGTGCTGTTATACCTGTTCAATTATTACTTTCATTTGGATTGACGTTAAAACAAAGCAGATAAACCCGAATGGCCAAGACCTCAGCCATTTAACTATTATGAGAAATCCACTGATTCTCTATTAACAGCAAATTAAAAACCGTGCAAAGTAACACACAGTGAACATACAATTTATCTCCTACTTTGCATCGTTCAAACCACTGCCACCCTTTTTGCACAGAAGACCAGGGTAATCTGGCAGGGACAGTGGCTGATTCACAGTCAGGAGCACTGGGGAAATTTCATGGTGGCCTAAGGGTTGCTTTAGCCTGCCATGAATGTGAGCAGCAATATTACAAAAGCAAGCAATCTCTGTGAATCCACACATCAGCCCCAACTCTTTTACATTTGCCTATAAACTGTATGTTCTCACCACACTGTCCATAGGGTGCGGGCGTGCACCCCACATTAATTCATGCATGCAGCAAGTTCATTTCTGCAATGTCGACTTGCTTCTCTACACATAATGTTAGTAAAGTCCTAAATAACGGACAGTCAAGGGAGACAGAGATAAAGCGAGAGAGAGAGAATAAAAAATAAAAATAAAACAGAAGCCAACGTGCCAGTCAGAGACTAAATCAGTCAGACTAGCTAAACAGACAAACTTTGCTCATCTGTATTGTTGTTTTCAGTTTCTCTGTGTGTTTGAGTAATTTTATCATTCTCGATGCTTGAATATAAAGGCAGGCATTTAAAGTTTTACCTCAGTGTGTAGCTCTATGTTGAAGAGACTGTATGTCAGTGTCTAGGTGTACATATATGTACAGTGCTCTGATTGGTGTATTCCAAGTGTAGTTCTGCACCTATACTGTTTGTGTCGTGATTAATTTCTTCCCCAATGAACATCCAACCATCCAAATTTCAGCCTTAGGGGAGTCGCTATAGTATGGAAGAATATGGAATCGAATGTTAATAACCCATATACTGTACTAGTTCTTTTTGTACACCGTTTGTACAATTATGGTTACATGCTCTCAACACCCTCCTTCACTCTTATTTTGAGAGTGTGACAATGCTTATCAATAGCATTATTCTTTTATAATTTTTTTCTTATATTCTATACTAGACATTCACTTATACCATTAAAGTGAATTTTTTAATCACATAGAGAAAATCTGATGTGGTGAAAGCCTTAAATAACGCTCAGCCTAGGTGGATTGGAATAGAGTCAAATTCCCAGCCTGATTTACTGTTTCAGTCAGCCCCCTGGTTGGAAAACAGAAAGAAAGTGTTCAAGTCTAAAAGGGCAGTTAGGCATTTAACCTGCTCACAGATAGCTGAGGCACTACAAGAGGCCAGTAGTTGTACCGAGATCGCTGAGAAAACACTCTCAGTCTGAAGCCCAGGTAGCGAGCCTACCTCACGAGTTTCTGCTCCACAATCTCAACAGTGGCACTGCTTTGAATAATGTAAGGAAATGATTAGTTGATTATCTGATACTAGAAACATGTCAGGATTATACGGATCCTTTATTGTTTTGATTTTAACTGCCCACTTTTTATTTTATTTCAATCTCACCATCATCTTCAGCCTTGTCTTTAGATGCGGTTGTAAACAATTAAAATAACTTCATTGGCTCTAAATAGCATGAAACTTTAGTAGAAATAATATGTACTGCATTGTGCACGACAATGCCACATGTCGCTCTCCTTTCAAACTCCCTCAATCAACACATCTACTTCATTAATCATGCATACAGTAAATGTACACATTTCTAGTACATTCTCATACCTTCCTCTGAGCCAAGCCACACTAAACCACATTCCATTATTCATTAGCCTTGCTGCAGCTGGTGTGCATAGTGCACTCATCAGTGGGTGTTATTAGCCCATGTACAGTGCAGAGGAAGTTCCTAAAGAACCTGTTGAAGCACGCAGGTCAACCGATGGACTAAGCACTTCTGTCTCACACACGACTGTTGAAATAAAAAACAGACGCCAGCATAAAAGACACAGCTGCAAGCTCACAAGAAATGCACACTCGCTATGATTATGTAACTACTACTAGATTTTAATATTGAGGGATGCAATGGCTGTGCCTTTAGACCATTTAGCCTGTGTCAGTGCACATATTACATTTGTCCTGCCCCTTAAAATCGGATGCAGCACTGCAAACACCAAACTAAAGAAAAATTGAAAAAAATAGGAAATGATCATGAGCTGACCAGAAAGTAGTTATTTGAGGATGTATACTGTCTGTATATTAGTAAAATGCCTAAAGTTGGTCTTAGTTATCCTGACTAGGGGCAGCCTCAAACTATATACCTGGACAATGTGACATATTAAGGCTTTATTTGTGATTTTTTTTTTTTTAGCTAAGAGTTACTATTTCATAGTCCCCTGTGCCATTACTCTAGCAACTCCTACCAGCTGATTCAGCTGCCAGGCTGTAACTGGGCAAGTAAAAAGAAGCAGCTGGAGACTATCTTGTATGCATCAGAGGAGTCAAATGGCAAGACATAGCCAAGAACTGATGTATATGCTGTATCTTAGCAAATATATTTCACGTTCCACATCATTATAGTGTAAAGCTACAGGAAGAGATTAAAAAAAAAACTCTCAGTACCAATAATTCAAACAATAAAGAAAAGGCCAGGATGAACGTATATGTAAAGCTAGAGAAATTGCTGTGCCTGTGACAGTCAGGCTCTGATATGTAGGCTGAGCTCATACAGCCAGTGGATAGTCCCTTGCTCCTATTTTCCTTAACACAGTAATAGATGAAAGACTAAATGCAGTAAGGCACCACTGTGATGGCATAATGGCACCATTCACTTCTATGTGCTGATCATTTAATGCCTTTGTGTAGTCAATTCAAAAACTAACGTTTACAGATAAAACATAAAAGGTTCACAGAATTAGAGCAAAACCACTCAACTTCTGCACTTCAATGTGAGACCTCTTGCACTAAAATGACTTTGTGTGAACTACTTTTCTGTCACACATTGTCATGAATTTGAGAAAGGCCGTTTGTTCCACTCTGAAAGACTAAATATTAGAAAGATATATTTTTTTAAACCTAATGATGCATTTCTGTCTAAAAGTAGATGCTTTTTACCTCCTGTGAAAAGACAGAAGCTTAAATAAACAGATGAACAGACAAGGAAGCACACACATGCATGCCCGCCCCCACATAAAATCACACGAGGAGCATTATTCATGCAGCGGGATGCCCCTAAATGAAACCATGTGTGTAAATGTCATAAGCAAATGTCAATAGCTTTTTGAGGCCTGTCCTGAGGAAATGAGAGCCAAGCATATGTGTTAGAGGATTCAGATGTACCTTAATTTCCTACCATTTCATCTATTCTTAATCTGCTTAAAATACCTCATTTGCTGATATGATCAATTAAACAGCACATAAGGGGGGAACCTTTGATAAGCGGGAAGCAGAAAGACAACAGATTCAACACAATGATAGCCTTGAAATGACCCCAATAATTCTGTTTTAAAAGTCTCAAAGAGTATGTACCTCAATGTAGAAAGCAATTCTGGGGTATACCCTGTAAGGTCCCAGGACGTGGGACAGAGGGGTGGTGCAAGGAAAGCTGGTGGTCACAGCATGGCTCACTTCCGGCAGAGAAAGCACCTTGAAGCCAAACTTCTCATATAGCTTCTGCAGATCTTCATCTGGTTTCTCTTCACCCTCACACAGGATGCTGCCCACCACATAGCGGCACTTCTCTGGTGGCCTCTGAGCACACAGAGAGAGAGAGAAAAAAGTGAACATACAGCACATCGCATATGTCCAAGCCTTATAGTGTTGAAGGAGTGAGAAGTTGTATAGTTTCAGCTGAACGAAAACAAGAATAACTGATCCCTGGGTTGTTATTAATCAGCCACGCTCACATAAACAAGCTGTTCTCTGCCAGGTTAAAAATAAAAGGTAATTACTTTATGATATTTTATCAGTATAACAAGCAGAGCTTTAAAACATATGAAGAGGCCCACTGTAGAGAAAGGGAGAGTTGGAGGATGCAATCTGTATGTTGTGATTAATGCTGCATCAACACAAAAACTACACACGTGTGGAAGTAAAAATAGAAGCCATTTGACTGAAACATGTTGAGACATTGCACCTTCATATAGCCTGAAGTGTCTCTGGACAGAGGGCTGCCAGCTCCAGTGAACATCTTACTCCAGATATCCAAAAGCCAGATCACATATGCAGCACTCCAAATTGTACACGTGCAGAAAATCACGATCATTGGGTGTGCTAGATATCATATTTTTATACCAAGCTTAAAATATTAAAAGTAATAACTAAATACAGTCTTTTGTCTTACATGAAAATTTATCAATAACGAGGCTCTCTGAAGTGCGGATTTCCTTACTTTGGAAACAAGGAAAACTATAAAATATTGTCCATTTAGTTTGATGAGTAATACTGTGATATTTTTGGGTTCGGCTACAGAACATCACTCCGGGAACTGGCAGGGACTGTCTGTCTTGTCTTATGACACTTGAGGAGAGCGGGCACAAGCTGACATGGTGGTATGATCTCCTTCACTTAAAGGCCTTTCTGCCAACATTATGTCTCTTAATGTGCCCACATGTCTGCATGCAGATGTGAGAGAAGCACAGGAACAAACACTGAGTGAGTTGTCAGTCAGAAGAGGATCTGACAACGCATCTCCCACTCACATCCGCTTGTAGATGGTTTGCAGTCTGTCTTCTGCAGAAGGAGAGTGGGAGCTGTGGTTAAAGGGCCATACCAGTTAGTTTTTGTTTTTTTCCCCAGTACACTTTATATTCAAATGCCCACCGTTTTCTTGGTGAGCTGTCATTTGTATTTTAGATGCCCAAGTACAAGTTTCCAGACATGTGTAAAATAAGTTGTAGTTTTAGATTACATTCCTAACCACAAAAAAATAATAATAATAATGATGATGATGCCTTACTGAGAAAAATTATGTGGAAATTTAATGCAGAACAACAAACAGGCTCTAGAAAATAAATTAGTGCAATTTGATTTTCATAACACAATGAAATCCAGAAAGCTGAGGAGAAAAGCCAGATTCACAAGTAAGTTTAAGTTTTACAAGTAAGTATAAGTGACTTCGATCAAATGGGTTAAAACATGCAAAAACCCTGGTATAGTATTCAAGACCTGCTGCTGGTTTCTGCTCTCTGACAGTGGATGTCTGTGGAGGGCTGGCACTGAGGGGGCACAGATGGAAGACACTCATCTTCGTGTCCCTGGCATCCTTGCATAATTATCACATCTTAACACCAAAACGTTCCCTTCTTTTCCATTTCACTTCTCCCATCTGGGGCTATTTTTTGACTGCACTGCTATTTACACTGCACTATCGCTGCTGTCTTACTTTGTTCATACAGCAGCTTTTGTGTTGTAATTCAGCATTTTTGGTTGGATGACATAAATCTATTTGAACACACAGGCCCCAACCCTGGGTGCCTCTTAATGCATGCATCATGTGGGTAATAATAATGACTGACAGTGTCTGTTTGGGCTGAGCAGATAATCTTTACTGTCACATGACACTATGCTCAGTGGTGATTCAGAGAACATAGATCACCTGCTTTTGACAGGGAATTATTCATACAAGGCAGCATGAGATACACTAGATCTATTTACAATGAAGCAATGAGTCACTGCAAACACAGAGAGTCACAATGGTTGCAATAGCAACATCACAGTAAATTACTAAAACAATGTTAAGCATGTACACATCTATTTTAAAGCCTAGTAACATATAAGCATGTAATTACTGCAAAAATAAATGTATTTTTTAACATAATTATCACTGGTACAAAAGCAAAAACACTGACAGTGGGAACCCTGCTCTCCATTTAGAACCTGCAGATAGTCGCTGACAACCAAAAAATATTCTGATGGCCCAGGAAACCATAACACAAGAACTGTTATTGAGTTTTGGATTTTGTCAGTTTCTCTTGAAATTATTTTGTCAAAAAGGAGCTGGTGTTTGTTAATCAGATGCTTTTAACTATTATTAGTGGTCATTATTGGCCATATTATTAGTTTGCCCTGAAATATAAAGGTGAGTCTAATCAATGGATGACTTCAAAAGAGTCTTAGTGTTTAGTTCCATTCAATAAATCTTTGCATGATATTGTGCTACACAAAACTGCTTAACATGGGCACGTGGGCGCAGTCATAACAGCGCCCATGTGCAGATATGGATGCAATTACTGTTGTCCACAGCCATAATAGAGTTGTGAAGATGCCAAATGCATGCAAAATTGCACATCATGGGACAGGGGTAGTCGTAAAGCACATCTCCACTGAGGTCAACACCTAATTTTGCAATTTTAAAGACAGTGACCCAGATCTGAGCAAAGATTTAAGAGGGATTCTTCTGCTGCCCATGGTCCACCTCACTATCAAGTTTCATATTTGGCTTTTAGTTTGTGCAAAACAGACAGCGATGCATTGTTATTATACAATAATAACACTTCTGACAAGGTGTGATAATGAAAATTATGTCTCTGCAATCAACTTTTTCAAAATATTATGTGATACAGTGAATAAAACTCTTCGTATAAGTAAGACATAACATTAAATTAAAGTTAAAATTAGGAGATCAACATGATGATATCATCATTACTGTATCGGTAACACCATGCGCCATGTGAACATCATTTCTTTTTTAGCCCCCCCCCCTCATCCAAACGGATTTATGTGCAGGCATTGGTCTGCCTCGCCCTCTGTCCTACATGGATGCATCAAATGTATGGGCTGTCAGCATGGCTTCTGTACAGAGCTACTCCCTGTCAACACTGGTCGTTTATGATAAGACAAAACAATAGCCATTCAAAGACAGAAGGGATAACCACACTCCTCCCACGCATGGTCTTTCTTCAGCATCTTATATCTCGCCATCTCTCATGCTCTCTGCACTGATAGACTAGAGTGCTAGCCAAACTAGTAGTTCACTAATGATATCATTCAGGGCTCTGGCTATCATTCACATCCCACACAGTAGCAAGAACAAACAGCAGCTCTGACTGCATCTCATCTCTGCTTCCCTTCAGATAACACACCCCAGAAACTACAGGCAATTAGGAGAGAGAGAGTAACACCACTCCATGTACTTGACTTGTCTTGGTTTCTCCACCACAGCTGTTCAAATGTCTGAAAGGCAGAAATTCATAGCTTCTGTCCACACTGCCAAAGCTGTGTTTTTGAAAGAACATTTCTCACAGGTAGCTGTGGAGATGCCTACTGTGGGGTTTTTTTATTGGCTGGGGTGAAAAGCAAAGCGTTAGATAATAGGAAGACTATGGTGCTTTTACCTTGGTAACTGAACACTGATATATTGTGTTTCTGTACCAAGCAGTAGAAACCCAATTTAGTTAACAGTGGCTTATAAATATGTGGGCTTTTATGTGTGTGTATATAGAGACAGTGTAGAGATAGAGAAAGAGACAGAGAAAATCAAATGCAATCGGATAAAAATCTTTCAGCATAACATAAAGATAATCAGCCCCAACAACCTTTCATTGATTTTCACAAACCTTCCTGCTAAGGTGATGGGTGTGTCCCAACTGTCCCAGCAAAATGCCCCCTAAGAAATAAAAGAGCTAGTGGATCCTTTTACTGTAGGGGTCAAGGTTTCAGGTTTTTCCTTTAATTTGCCAGTTGCTTGTACAGAACATATAAGCCAATTCTCTAAGGACCGGTTGAGAGACAAAGTAATTCCAACAGCAATTCTTTGCTTGAGGCTACAAGGGTTCTTTTTTGATGGATGAGGGCTCTCCCAAAATACAAAAGCACAGCTGAGAGAGGTAATTTTTTATTAGCAGACACGTAATGAGGATTTATTTTCTTCATCTTGCTTGCTCTTGGCCCTGCATCTCTACCCTCCTGGCCATCAACAATTGGGATGCACTGTTTCTAGTGTGGGGCCCTTTGTAATTGGTCATTTCTTAAGTGTCAGCAGCTTAGGGAGAATGGCGACAAACAAGCCAAGGGGACAACTCTCTACCTTGCTGCAGCATAACACAGATCGTAAGAAGCATACCATCCTCTGCCTAACCAAGCATTATCACCACAGTCATTAAAATAAAACTGGCAAGCACTCAGTCACCAAAATGTAAATTAGGAGAGCAGGAGTGACTAATATTGCTCTGTCTTTAAATGAACCATATAAACCCTTTAAAGGCACAGCTATGAGCTATGAAACAACGATTTAAATAAGTAAATGCATTATTCTTATTTCATGTCAAGTTTGCTACAGTAGAAAACTAAGTAGTGTCACTGAAATTAGTGCTGAAAAATGACGAGACTTAGAGCCAAATACGACATGTTTGCCCTTCATGCTCTTGTTGGCAAACTGGGTTTGCGATCGTGACAGAATGGAGTTAAAGAGGCTATGATTGTACAAGGTCCTTTCATTGACACTGCAGCCAACAAATCTGAAAATTTGGACCCTCTTTAAAGCTCTATGCCATCTTCAGAGCAACGTCCCCAGTGAAGCATGACAAGGAGGAAATGCAGCATTCATAAAGAACAACCCAAGTTTGTGTAAAGCGGATAACAGCCACAATCATATTTCATCTACAGTTCAACTGGATTGGATAAATGGATCGCAGGAAAAATACTAAACGCAGGTTTTGCTAGGGAGCGCTCTCTTTCCACTCAGTGGTTCGCAGTATCACTTTCTTTCTGTATCTGGAACACTGAGCCAGATGGTGTTTAGGGCACTTCAAAGAACAAGCAAAGAACCTGGCACACGGGGAGAAACAAGAAGAGGAGACTACAGGATAAGCAATTTCTCAACAAGAGCTGTCTTTCACCTCAGTGTGACAGAGCGATAACCTGTCTCAGCTGAGTGGAAGCCATTCGCCCCCTGCAGGCAGATGAGACGGCAAAGACAAAGTCACTAGGAAGGAAATTGAAACTTACAGGGCTGCCCAGCACTGGGACCACAGGTATGCTGTGATGGGCTGTTTGCAGCTTAATTGCAGCAAGAATGTGAGTGAAGGAAGCACACTCTCCCAGCAAAAAAAAAAAAGACATTTGTTTCACAGTTCAGGCACAAAGCAAAAATCAACCATCATTCTGACTGGTTTAGTACTGGATCATTTAATATCACCACAAAATCATTTGAATTGAAAGGTCGAAATCTAAAAATGTCCTCAATTTTAAGCGAGCCCTAAAGTATCCAAATCAGATTATATATCCAGTGATGTGATGTTGTGTGGGCCCCAGTGGCCCTTTAAGTCTAGAGCCAAAGGAAATCCATTTTTCTATCTCTCTTGCTTTCACCAAGTGCAGCTCTGTCCCTTTAGGCTATGCTCAGACTTGGTTTGTAATTACACATGGCATCCTGGGAGTTCTGGCGTGTATAATTACTGGTGAGGATAAGCAGCCTGCTGGAGGCAGGACACAGTTTTCCTTCCCCGCAGTTGTAGAGCTGGTTTACCACTCCAAGGCCAGCTGGACACTGTGTGGCACTCATCAAGCCAGATGTAACAGAGTTAATCTTCCCTAATAGGAAATATGAATGAATCCACCCCCTCACCCCCAAACATGCTAAGTTCTTGCTCTAAAAACGTTCAACTCTATTCCTCCGAAATCTTTCTCCATTTTTTTCCTGATAAATATTCAGCTCTGTAATGCAATATCCTGTACATCACAGGCTAAAAAGTCAATGCATGAAACAAGATGGATGGTGCCGAAGATTTAAAGACATTTTTCACCCTCTTGTTTCACTGACTAATCTGAACATGTCAGTTTATAGAGCGATGCCTCTTTTTCAAAACAGTTTGTGAAAACAGCACAAAACCACATCCTAAACGCGAGCTCAAGCCAAATTGGGGGGAGTTCTCCATTAAACAGATTCCGCCTGGATTGCTCCCGTTCTCATTTTTCAGGATCTTTCTCAGTCCATAAAAATTAATGGGGTGTTTTACTACAGAGAGAACTGACATGTCCATATTCTTGCATAATATTGGCTTGAAGACCTGTGGGACCAGACTCCAGGGTATGAGTGTATTTATTTCTCATTTCATATCCACCTTTAAAAGCGGCAACCCCTTGCCAGAAGCCCCTCTTTCATGTTGTTGCTGTTGACAGACAGACAAGCAGCAGTAAAATGCTAATAAATCTGACTGGGAGTGAAGCGATGCTCGGTGCTCTGATCTGAAATTCCGATTGATGAATTGGAGCAATGCGATGCTCTCAAGGTGAGTCAGACTACCAATTTATACCCTTCTTCCAAGGCACTTCCACACCTCACCGCCTCATCTCTCACTGCCACTCCCATATATGTCTACACATGACATTTCATTTTCTCCTCCTTGTCATTGGGAGTCATGAGTGGGTTTGCTTCAGAGAGCTAAAACAAAGTGGGAATTCAGTAGATCAGAGGATGAACCAAATAGCAGCTCTACTTTAGATTCAATGCTTACACAACATGTTATGAGTGTCACAGCCAACTGAATTTGCTGTGTAGTTCCTTTACATATAGTCAGACTTTGCCCAACAAATGGCATTGCATCTAAAATAATCCATAAATTTGTACTAATTTTACAGAGACAATGAAATTACATGAAGCTGTCCCTCAGTAAACTACCTCTGGTCACTGTAAGTACCTCTGGTAGTTTACTGTTTTATCCTTCATGACACGTTGGCCTCGGAGCACCCACTGCTGCCCACTCTTGTTAATGAATTCTACTCTGAAGATTTCTTGCAGACAGGCAGCCTGCTTGTAAATTCTTTACTCTGTTCCACACTACAACACAACAAAGGGCTACAAAATCCAATGTTTTAGTCTGTACTTATCCAATCTGGGATCACGTAATGGAGTTTATGTCAAAGCTCTATTACAGGAGATCCTGAGGGAACTCTGCCTTCATTTGTTAAGTCCAGCAGTGTGGGTCACTGTGCAGCTGACTTACACCTGAGAGCCAAACTGCTAAATCATTCAATCCTTCATGCTTTTTGCAATAATCAGTTAAAGTAATTATAAGACTAAGTACACAGTTGAATAGGCATACACAGGCAAAAAAGCCGCCCTTACTGTACAGTCAAAGAGACTTCTGACTTGCCACATATATAACTCAATATATTCCACTGCTATAATATAAGGCTGCTTTTTATGTGGCCAGCTTTGAATCTATATCCTCAGGGCACAGAGTAATTCTAGCTTTCATCATCATCATTAAACAGGGACTATATTACAATTTGAATGCAAGGTGGATGCAGAAGAATTGTTGAAAACCAGCCATATCCAGGAATACAGAACAGCGGGTGAAAACTGCTGGAGTAATGTGTCATGGTGACCAGCCTCTCGAGCAGGTATGAAATCCAATTTTATTTTAATTTGATGAAACTCATTTTGACCGAATGAATAATAAGAGGCTGGGCTGAGTCACACTACTTATGGCATTATAATAAATTGAGTATAAAGATCAATTGTGATTTTGAGGAAGCGCCTTCCTCCCACACACACTCAATTTCAATGCTAATAGTGCCATCTGGAGTCCATCAGTGTGCAGCTTAGAGTGTTCAGTACATAGTAGATAGGACAGTAATGAGTACTACTCCAAAACAATCAACGTAAATAATCCGTAGTTCAAAATACCTTCCTATTGATTTAACTGAGAAGTGTCAGGATCGTAACTGCAGGGTAATATCTCAAACATCATTATAAAATGGTACATTTCAGGGATCTGGATCACTACAGATGGACTATCCTGTTTATTATATTATATTATTATTTATTATATACCAGATGTGGTCTTCTTTTGTTTTATCCATGTGAGATGACATTTACAACATTTGCACATTTTACATTAAACAGCTCTGCTGAAAATGGAATTTCTGATGTTACTTTTTCCTTAAAATAACAGCTTAACTTGTATCATTGTACTTGTTCTGCAGCCTAAACAACTGATTTATGCCATTATCACATGGATTTACTAAACAGTTTTGATTACTTACAATGTAAAACACCCAAAATATTAAAAAGTGCATTGAGCTTTTTGGTTTTTTTCGGCTCGGTGGGGGAGTGAAGTTTACCAGCAGTGTTTTCTATACTTTTTGCATGTGTACTTGTTTAATGTAATAATGTGAACTTTCTAAGCCAGTATCCAAGCGGCTTTAGTGAGCGCCAAGAAAAATCATTTTTAATAAGTTTTATTAACTGTGGTTTCATTTACTCCAGCGTAATAGACATTTTTGTTTATCTAATGGACAGATATAACAGGAAACTGCACATTTTCAATAATGTAAGAGATTCACTGCTTTCTCTGAATGTGAGCCAGTTATGCTTACTGCCCAAAAACCAAGGATGCTTACTGGGCCAGGAAAACCCCTGTGAGTCTTAATAGTTACACGCAGATAACTGCATAGTCTCATGCTATGTTTACATTTTGATTGTTGTGAATGTGGCTTTAAAGGTTTGAGTGACCAAGGTTATGGCAGCCTATTGCTATCTAAAAGCTAACACCAAGTTATTACCCACTAATAACTTAGTATACTTTCTTAGTTACACTATTTAGTTTAGGTAAAGCATGCATAGAATGAGTCTAAATACAGTCATGTGAAAGAGAAAGCTTTCACAGAATCCTGTGCTGTCCTGCCAAAAAAAACCCACTTTTAGCAGCAATATCTTAAAGAAATTGTTTCTGCATTACTTCATCAGTTTCTCACATTGTTGTGGAGGACTTTTGGGCCATTCTTCTTTATAACGTGGGTCCTCTCTTAAATCCAGATCATCTGGACCTTGATAGGGCCATTCCAACACCTGGATTCTTTTCTTTTGCAGCCATTCTGTTGCAGATTTAATTTTGTGATCACTTTCCTGTTGCATGACCCAGTTTTGGCCAAGCTTTAGCTGTCTGACATATGGCCTCACATTTGCCTCTAGAAAACTTTGGTATACAGAGGAGTTCATGGTTGACTCAACAACTTAAAGGTGCCCAGATCCCATGGCTGCAAAGCAAGCCCGCAACATCACCCCTCCACCACTGTGCTTGATGGTTGGTATTAGGTGTTTATACTGATATGCTGTGCTTGGTTTTTCCCAGACATGGCCAAAAGAAATCCACACTGATCTCACCAGAGGTGGTTTTTTGTTTGTTCTGATGCAACTTTCCAAACCTGTACTGCCACATTTTTTCTAAACAGGAGAGGCTTTCTCCCCTCCAAATAAGCCATACCTGTCCACTCTTAACAATTAACATGCAAACTCTTGTAGCTCTTGAATTTTTTTTTTTTACAATTTCTCTGAGCAATGCACAGTCTGACCCTGGTGTCCACTCCTGGGAAGATTGGCAGCTGTCTTGAATGTTTTCCATTTGTGAATGATCTTTCTCACTGTAGAATGATGGACTTCAAATTGTTTGGAAAAGGCCTTATAACCCTTTCCAGATTGATGGACAGCAACAACTGTTTCTGTAAGATCACTGCTGATGTCTTTCCTCCTTAGCACTGTGTTAATACACGCCTGAAGGCTCCAGAGCAGCAAGCTGCCAAAACGTATGCTTTCATAAAGGTGGTCACACTTGCTGGAGATCAGTTAATCCACTGCATTTGATCAGCAGCACCTGGCTGCTGCGCATCCTCTTAATTCCTTTGGAAGACGTAAGGGTGGACTTAGTTTTTCCACAGGACTGCACAGAATCCTGTGAACATTTCCTTTTTCACATGACTGTAGCTGCTGATTATACCAGATTGAGAGAGATTCCTTAAGTAATATGATCAAGCTTAAACAGCTAGCTCTAATAGCTAATAAAACTCCTGTGAAAACAGTAAAATGATTTGACCACATAGACACTGTAGATCTGGTGTGGTGTGTAATCAGAATGTCATGAAACACCCTCTGAAAACAGTAAAGAGCCGCGGGTATTTTTTAGCTTCAGTAAAAAAAAAAGAGTCATGTCAAAAATGGGTTTAACATTTGCAGTAAGAACCCCTAAATTTATTTTAAAATTGAAAAAATCTGCATACTTAATTTAGCCCGATGAACCCTAATTCCTCATCAGACAGCTTTTGTTTCAATTCCAAAAGTCATGAGATCTATATAGTAAACTCTGTGCTGTGTAGACACCCTATGAGCCAGACTCTCCACAAACTCCAGCACCAGCAGAAAAGTTTTAAAAGCTCTTCAATTAGCCTTTCCCCACAACTTTCCACTGGCATGACTCACAGTCACGGCTTCTACTAAAAGGCTTCAGTTAAAAAAGGACAGAAAAAAAAAATAGTGGGTGTAAGCAGAAATATAGACACAGTTATGCTGTTGTGTCAAATTCTTTATTCTACAACGAACAACAGATTCGTGATCTGGCCATATAGAAATTCTGCAACTCTGGCACAGTGACACTGTTCCTTGTCCACCATTTAGACTAAGTTGTGTCAAATGCCTCTATTTTGCCACACTGTCAGCTAGGTCAACTCGCCCAAACATAACAAACTCACCTTTCCTATAGTGTGTCAGCAAAACTGACACAATCTAAGCTAACAGAGTGCAAGTATTAGTTTTTTGTCTGTTTGTTTGTTTTAGTCAAGAAATAAGCTAGAAAATAATTTGCAACTGGGAAATTTCATCAAACTACACAATGTTTGTGCTCTTCTCATACCACCTGGGAACTCAATAAACTTTCCCATCTAACAAGCAGCTGTTGAGCAGACACTTTGTGTTGACTAGAAACAACTCGTGATGGCTGGCAGTATGCGGAATGAAAGGAGGAAACAACCACAGATCTCAGCTGAGGAATGACCCAGTTATGCAAAATATGGTTCTGGATCTAGATGACAAAAGGATATTCATTGCTTCTTGTCGCTGTAATGCTATATTCATTTAGGCTACACCAAAAACCCTTACATTTTCAGACATCTGTCAGCTTTTCCTAGACACATGTGAAGAGGCTGTGTTTGCCCTTATAGTCAGGAGTCTGGTTACCATTTCTGAGTCAGAAACAGACAAATGCCAAAGCACCCTGGAGCCACAGATGAGAGGGGAAAAAAAATATCAACAGTGCAACGTGGCAATGAACAGCTGACTGGTTTCATCATTCAGGCTCAGTTCCTTCAAAAGGCAGCTTGTATATTAACCCCACTGAGCCACACATGGTGAATTACACTGAAATAAATCTGCTTATACAGTTCATTGCCATATCTTCAAAGCTTTCAGAGCTGCCAAAAAATACATGAATACATATTTTAATCCACAACATTAGTTTATTATCCAAAAGGGATGAGTGGCCACTAGCTAACTTAGCTGATGTTTAGTAGTTTCAGTAAAATATTTTACATTTAAAGCAAAAAATGCATGCCAGTTTCAACTTCTCATTTGCAAGTGACAGGATATGATATATATTTTCAACTTTGGGCTGCTAAATGGAGAAAATAAGCAATTTAAAGATGCCACCATAACTCCTGCAAAATTGTGAAGTGAAGATTTTAAAGGCACTACGATAATCATACTCATCCTGACACTACAATAGTGATAATGCTTAAATATAAAGGTATAATTTTAATAAAATTCTAATATTCAGTGCAAGAAAGTGCAGACCTCTTCATGAGATAACAGACAAGGTTCCAATGAAAACACAGGGCATGGGGTCACTCTTGAATATGTTTCATTCAGATGACCTAACAGCCATCCACCCATCTTCTTCCACTTATCAGGGTCACGGGATGGAGGGGAGGGGGGATGTCCTGTAGCCTATCCCAGCTGTCATAGGGCGAGAGGCAGGCTATAACCTGTACAGGTTGCCAGCCTGTCGAGGGGCCAACACAGAGAGACAGACAACCATTCACACTATGTGCTATGGGCCATTTAGAATTACCAATTAACCTAACCCCACTAATTGCATGTCTTTGAACTGTGTGAGGAAACGGGAGTACACAGAGAAAACCCACACAAACACAGGGAGAGCATGCAAACTCCACACAAAAAGGTCCGGCGCAAGGTGGATTCGAACCTAGCTGTGAGGCAACAGTGCTAACCACCACGCCACTGTGCTGCCCATGATCTAACATGTATGTTAAATTCTAAAGACAATGTATTTCATTGAAAGTGGGTGCCTTTCTGTCCTTAATTAGACTGGACATTTCCACTATTCTTACTAGAAGGTACTGTAATACAGACTTTAGTCAGATGAGTCTTTTCTGATTAGATGTCCATATTTCTGAGCAGAACTGTTTTGTTTTGTTTATATATTTTTGTTTTCACTTATTTTTTTCTTCATCTGGAAGCCTTAAATGTTTTACTTTGGTAACACACTATACCATGAGCATATTTAACTTTTTTTCAGGGATGTTCCCAAGTACACTACACAGACAATTACAATTCAGTGGAAAGTGATGGGCTGGAAAGTGATGCAACAGCTTAACCCCAAGTTTAAATATACATTATCAGCCTCTGAGTGCCCTTTAGGACTCTGTGCAGGTCAACATATCTTACTAACTGTAATTTCTTATCAGCTAACGGAGTACATTTGGTTTTGATGTTATATCACGGGGTCAAGTGTAAACACACCTTCAGTGCTGTGTAGTTAACCATTACAGTAACAGGTGCTCACCTGCTTGGGGTCATCGTAGAAGACACCGATGGCGTTCAGCTTTGGCCCAATGCTGCAGCTCTCAGTGTAGGCTGCACCGCAGTCCTTGTACGGTCCCTCTTTAAACTTATAAGCAATGGTGACATTTCTGATGGGAGGTGGCCCAGTCTTAATGACAATGTCTGACAGGAGCCCGGAGTACAGCAGTAAGCCCCCCACCGTCACAACTAAACACACCAGGAGGACAATTATCAGCAGCAGCAGAAATAAATCGGACATGGTCTCTCAAAGCGGTACAATAGCTGCAGTCACTGCAAAATCTGGGGCTAAACGTCCTCCTCCGGGTCACACTCACACCGAGGCTGTCGTCCTAATGGCTCAAATGACACAGCGCAAAAATTGAGAATTTTCAAAAGTCAGTGTTGAATTGTTTTTTCAGAGCCGAAATAACCTATACGAAAGACAAAACGCTCGTTCAAGCAGAGCGGAAAGCTAGTTTGTGTTATTTCCCCAAACAAAGATACACACTTCCCGGTTAGCCCAATCTTATTCACCATGGGGGGAGGCGTTTGTGTATTATTTAAATGACTTGTTGGCATTTGTAAATTACGCCGTTAAAATAGCAAATAAAGGATAATACGCAATAATAAATAAATATTCCCCCTACCAATCTTCGAACATTCTGCTTGGAGGCCAAGCAAACCTCATTAATCTGACTGGTGCACCCCTTTTGCATTAGTATGAACAACTCAGGAAAAAATGTGATAAAAAGATCACTTTCAGTATCTTGTGTGTTTGCTCTATTAGTTTTTCACGGGGTGTGAGGGCTGCCAGGGATCTTTTAGTGCCGCTTTTAGTGACACTGTCGTCAAATATTACTGCTTTTCAGTCTGACAACGTTCAGCAAACGGTGCACTTTCAGAAATACTTATTCATATTGAAAATAAATATAAGCAGAATTTGGTGGATATTTTTATTAGTCTGTGCAGGCCAAAAAAAAAAAGGCAGTCTTTACATGCTCAAAGTCTTGTAGCAATTTGTGCTTCACTTGCAAATTTAAAGATGCTTAGTATTTTTCCACTGGGCACAGAAGACTACAAACACAAACTGCCTCCCAATAACTGACATTAGAGATCCTCAGAGCTTATTTGGGACCAGAGAACTAGAATAGGGCCAGGCACAAACTATGTTTTATCTACTCTGAACCACTTAGATAATGTGTATAAGCTCCATTAACTTTTTATTATTTGGCAATGTGCTGCAGCCAGTTTTGGTGTATTGTTCAGTTTCGGTCTGCTGCATTTTGGGAAAGATCTAATTGTTGATGCCCTTTTCACATCACCTGTTTGCTTACTCTTTCAGCAGTCCTTTAGGGCTGAAGCCTGTTCCTAATTTTATTTAATGGCCAGAGTCACAATTGAGGTTTACAGAAAGAGAGAAATGCTGATTTTTATTCCAAAAGTTAAATCTTTTTATTTCAACTTGCATATTTTTGCATTCCTGTATCATGCTGTTTTTAAGTGTTGTTGATAGAAATATTAAAAATGATATATCAACCTTGTAGAAATAAAGGTTGAATAAATAAAAATGTGTGCTGCTGTCCACTGAAATGAAAAATGTTTTTAACTGCACAAAATTGGCACAAGACAAGTGAAAGCACAATTTCTCTTGCCTCACTGTTGTGTTAAATAACAAATTGCATATGGGACCTGCAGAGGATTTCTGTGCTCCTCAGGTATCATAACAGCTTTCATGCCGTAATGTGTTATCAATAGAAACCCTATTACAACTCTGCAAAAATAAAATTCAATCCTTTAAGTCCCAGGAACAGAGAGCAGTTACAGATTCATTGAAAGCCTTATATGTTCTTTGTGAGGTGAGCACTTCCCTAAAACTATCAGGTCACAGTTCTCCTGGTTTATTTAAGTGAGCTTTGATTATATCATGAAACACAGCTTTAATGAGAAATTTTATGCTTTCCCATCAGTTGCAGTTGTACAAACTGATACAGAAGGCAAGAATGCCACTCTTTAAGAGTTGATTTTTTAACCTTTGTGTAGAATTTAAACCATGAAATGCTGTTATTAAATGCTCACAAATGACCCTCCTGGACCTTAAAGTATCAAATATTGCTTTCCTTTCCTTTAGAGCTTACACTAATCAGTGTTGTCCCTCATTATGGAATTTGCCAAGAACAAAGATCGCTGTGTTTAGTCTGAGCACTGTGCTATTTTCCCAGGCTTATAATACAAGAGAGTGAGAGGGGGAAAAAGTATGTATTCTATCATTCCATCAAATGATAGAGCATATTAAAAACACTGCATTATATCATGATATTAACCTAATGAAAGGCCATGCCATTTTACAAACAAGCCCCAGAAAAGACAGGGAATCAAAAAAAATAAAAGTTAAAAACAATAAATAAAACTAAACCGTCATAATAATTTTTATTTTTCTTACAGTATCAAAGCTGTTAAACAATGCATTTAACGAGAACCATTTAAGTGGTAAGCATTTTAAAATATAACACATGGACTATATTTAATCCTGAATGACAAACTCATCTTCTGCTTTTAAACAAATATAAACACTTTTTTTAGGCTGTAACCTAGTGCGATAACTTACTTATTAGGCATGCTTTATAAGTCAACAGAAACAGGAAGCTTTCATCTGTAAATAAAGTTTTACCCCAAATATTAAAAAAAAGAAAAAAAAAGCTTCAAACAACAATTTATTATTCTGTCAGTAAAGACGTATTACTCCGAATCATCTGAAATGTCATCCTGGTCCACATCCTCCATCCTGTTAACCTTCTTAATTCCCTCAGAGTCACTGTCCCGGGCCTGCAGAAAACCACAGCATACACGTGGTAAATATTAACATGCATGCACAAAACAGCATTAACGGCACAGTCCATAAATGCAGTGACCATGTAAAACAGAGTTTTGGGACAAACACAAAAAACTGTTTCCCTGTTAACTGTGTCAGTCACTAAAGATCAGCTTGCTAGAGAATGTGAATTATCTTATCAGCCCACTGCTCTCTACAGTTTCAACTGTCTCTTAACTGACCAGTTAAGACTTCACAAAGTTACCACCAACTATGCCCCAGTGGAAGGCATTGGACTCACACAGGGATATTTAACCATTACAATAAAATATTGTCATACTTTGCAGCTTTAATTATTTGTTTGCATACGTTGCTCAGTTTTTTCCACCTTCCCTATAAAATTCTGTCCAATCTGTCGATTTAAAAGATGAAAACAAAAAACACAAAAAAAGAAAAAGGTGCCTGATAGTTATTCTTTTTAGCTGGTTTTTAGACGGTTTCTTTTTTCATTTCATAACTATTCAAACATTTTTAATAAATTTTAATGTATAAAAATTATACCATTGGACACATTATTAGGTACACCTTGCTAATACCAGCTTTCACCCCATTTTGCCTTGAGAACTTAATTCTTTGTGGCACAGATATGATATGATACAGCTCCTGCAGACTTGTTGGCTGCACATCTATAATACAAACATGTCATTCTACCACACTGCAAAAGTGGTCTATCGGATTGAGTACAGTGAATAGATGTGAATACTCCACTCATTGTTATGTTCAAGCTGAACATGACAACGAGTGGAGTGATTGTATAAGCAACAAACAATCAACAAACAAATGTGTAATTTTTTTTTTTAGCTTTGTCTCTTTCTAGAAATTACAATTACCTCATCTTCTGACTGCTCCTGTGCAGGTGGTGAACCTTGCTGCTGCTCCTCCTCCTCATCATCATCATCATCTTCTTCTTGTGACCTCTGAGAAAGAATCTCTTCACCCTGCAGGATATATTATATATTTTTTTAAGTTTATGATTTAAAATGCATTAGACATTAAAACAAGTTCAATAATGTTTTACCTTCAGGTTGCGATTCTTCAGGTTACCCATCCAAAAGGCCTCCTGACAATTGTTCAGTGTCAGCATAGCCTTCACTCTATATAAAAACAGCTCGAGGCTTTTCTTCAAGGCTGGTACGTGGTTGGTTAAGCTGGTATCTTGATGAATCTGAGTATCAATGCATCATAATGAGGTTACTTAAGTTAAAGAACTCCCAAGGATAAATCTGCCCAGAGTCAGTCTATTTTTCCAACTTAACAGAAATTAACAATAACCTTTACACTTTTAATTACCTTTGAATGTCCACACATGTGATGAAGCTGCCGAGTGCTGAGCTGGAAGGTCTTCAGCAAGCTCTGGACGTCCTCCTTAAAGATACAAGCATCACACACAGAGACCTCATTGACAACACTTCATCTGAAATTAGTCTATCACAGATTCATCAGTGTGGACAAATATGTTCTGATATAACCTTTCTTTACAGAGAAAGAGAAAGAGAAAGATTGGGTTCATTTTAAAATGGTGTCATTGCACAGATTGCCCAGCAGAGCGGCACACGCACCCACACCCACACACATACACACACACACACACACACGTATGGGAATCAGTATCATCATCAGCACCCAAAATCCAGCCCTTTGATACATTACACATATAAATATAAAAATGATATTGTGTAGTGTGCATGGAATGGGGCAAAAGACTTTAAACATATAATACAATGACAGATCGAGCTGTGAAGTTACTCCATATCTACCTTGTGCCTCTTGAAACTGTAGTCTAAAAGCGGCATCCCCAGCTTCAGGAAAGACTCCAAGAAAAGGCGCCCATACTAGCAAATACAACATTAAAATCAGTTGATTAAAAAGTGCAACAGTCAGCGTAGGTGAAGTCATATTCAGCATGCAGAGCTCTCCTCACCTTTAAGCACACATTGAGGACTGGCCGAGAATCAAAGACCTGCAAGGAGACAAATACACACTCAGATGATACATCATAAAAACTGATTAGAATGAATTATATTTAAACCAAGAGTTATTATCACTGACTATCTGACTAAATACTTAGCTAAATGTAAATAGTTCAACAGTCAGTTTATATCTTTATGTTATACCTTAACCAGGTTGACGAGGATGTGAAAATCTCTGACAGCCAGGTTCCATGTCAGCAGTTTCTCACTCTGAGCCTAGAAGAAGGGCATGGATGATTATGGAGAAAATATCCATTCATACATGACTTTCAAAAAAGCCCTCAGGGTTTTCAGCTGCCTTTGAATTTGGTGGATCTGACTACAGTGATTAACATAAAGGAGAACAAGCTGAGCAGTATAACACCTAGTGGCTGACCTCAGTGCTGTCACTCATTTTGCTAGCAGGAATCTTGCGGACAGCTTTCTCAAGCTCTGCCATTAACACTTTGTAGAAAACCAGGAATGTCTGCCTGATGAAAAAGGGAAAACAAAAGAATCCCATGGATGAATCCAAGTGCTTTACTAAAAATACAGTTGTACAATCACCAATTCACGGCAACCTTTCATTTCACTCCAGTATTACTGTGTATGAAGAGTTAATGTTAGGAACCTACCTACTGAGAGTGGGCCAGGAAGCAGAGCTCTCATCTTTTGATGCATTGAGGAGCTCTGGAATTCCTTCACCAGCTATTTCTTCCACAGCCTTCAGAACATCATCAACATGCTCCAGGTAGATGCTGCATAGGCAGCAAAAGACCAAGACATTGTCATTTAAAAAGCCGGATGCTTGTTCACAGTTACAGCATCATCTATGATAATATATGGTTCACACGTACTAAAAGTTAGAGCTGGATGGGTAGTTGATGTGGCCCAATAATCCCAGGAATAATAGCTGCTGGTTTGCTATGACCAGCAGAGATACTCATAAATTAAACAGCATAATTGTGTGAGTATGAAGGATGCTAAAGCCAAACCAACAGTGGTAAAAGAGGCATGTGCCACTCCTGTTATCTAAGAGTAGGAAAATTAGACTATAATTTTCATGAGTTCAACAAAATTGGACAAAAGATTGAAAAAACGTTGTCTGGTTTGATGAGTCTAGATTTTTGCTGCAAAATCTGGATGTCAGGGTAAGAACTTAAGCATGGATCCATCCTGCTCCTATCAAATGTTCAGGCTGCTAGTGGTGGTGTCATGGTGTGAAGGATATTATCATACCACACTTTGAGCCCTTTAGTGCCAACTGAGCATCTGTTAAAACACCACAATCTAACAAAGCATTGTTGGTGACCATGCCAATACCTGCTTCTAATGGCTCTTTTCAGCAGGATTACACACCCATGTCACAAAGCTCAAGTCATCTGAACCTGGTTTCTTTTGTATGTATATTCCTTTGCTTTTTTTTTTAGCCTTTACATAGGACAGGAAAAAAAACAGGAAAGCTGGTTTCTTGAACATTACAATAAGTTCACTGTACTCAAATGGCCTCCACAGTCACCAGATCCCAATTCAATAGAACACCTTCAGCATGTGGTGGAATGGGAGATTCACATCATAGATGTGCAGCCAACAAATCTGCAGCAACTGTGTGATGCTACCATGTCAGTATGGGCCAAAATCTCTGAGGAATGCTTCCAGTACCTTGAGGGCTGGAGAAAATACTAGAGGGCCATAGAAAATACAGATGTACCTGAGGAGAGTGTGAAGTGCTTCATTGAATTTGGTGCCTCGCTCCTTTTCCCCACTGGCTGTTACCCAGTCCTGGCTCAAGAAACGCTGTGCAAGGACAGCTAGAAAGAGACAAATAAATAAATAAATAAATAAGGTAGTTATCATTACACTCTATTTGAAACTAGATAAGTGAATTAAAATGAGGCCATATATCAGCCTGACCAGTCTGCTCTCTGTAGGCAGCAGGATTTCCTCCTTTCTCTGATACGGTGGAGAGAAGCCAGAGAGACACAGAGCTATGTTGAGATTAGGCACTGTGCTGCGGAAGTTGAGCAGGTATTCAAAACTGTGACTAAAAAAAAAAAAAAAACACAAAAAAACACAAAAAGAGAGAGAAAATAAATTGATTTATGCTTTTATCACACACAAACACAACACAAACAAAAACAATCTAAAAAAAGAAGAGAGGAAGAGTTTCTTGGAGAATGTTGTCAGTTATGTTCTTGTTCTTTGCTTGGTCCTTGGATATCAATTTTTTTTTTTTACATCCAAGGGTCTACTGCAGAAATGGCTGTTGCTCCAAAGAACATCTCATACTGAGAGATGAAAGATTTAAAAAAATAAATAAAACTATATGCAGAAATATCTTCTACCAGAGTTATAAAACTTAATCACTCACTTCACAAGCTGCTCCAGGGTCAGCTCAGCACCTCCCTCTTTAAGTCGTCCAGCAAAAACTCCTAGAGCCTTCTTCAGTAAGCTCCTCTGTCCTGGTTGACTAAATCCAGACCTGAGAGATATACATATGTATACATATTAGGAAGAAAACACTTTTCAAAGGCATACTGCTCTCATGTTTCAGTTAAAAGATTTCTTCTGAGATGAACATCAGCGCTGCTGGTTCTCCTTACCAGCTGAAGGTAGTGTTCAGGACCTGCAGGAGCAACTGATAGGCTGAAGACATTAACTGATGCTCTTGCACATCTGTGGCAGGTCCATCAACAACGCCGTTGTTCTCGGATAGCAGAATCTGTGCATGAGCAAATGCATGCATGGGAAGTTTGTAAAAAGCTGAGACTTTCTATCTGAAGTCCAGGGTTAATGATTTCATACCTGAAAGTGGTTGTGGCAGTTCTCCAGGTGTGAGCAGAGAGCAGGCACAAGTTGGACACAACAAGAGGAAATGTCCTTAGAGCTCCTCTGTTGGAGGTGGGAGAAGCCCACACTCTTATCAGTTCTTCCCTACACAGGAACATATTTCAATAAGCTGCATATTACAGTAATTACATTTTTATACAGTTGAAACTTAATATTGCTGAGCTTCAAGGACAGAGAGTTAAATTCACTTGGTTTTAAGTGAATTGCCCCATCGGTGACAAAAATTAAGGCTACAATATATGAAATGTTATCAGCCTAAAACAAGCTGTGTGTATT
The DNA here is from genome assembly GCA_024447675.2 of Pterophyllum scalare. Lineage (NCBI taxonomy): Eukaryota > Metazoa > Chordata > Actinopteri > Cichliformes > Cichlidae > Pterophyllum > Pterophyllum scalare. Next base: position 55,227 of record JAMQGT020013994.1, read on the forward strand.
GTGACAAAGCATTTTCTTTATCTCTCAGATTGTTGCAAAAATGCTTTTAACTACTGTTACTATGTTTTTTTCATACCTTGAGGAAAGGAGCTCTTTTGGCCAGGGAAGCAGTGAGACTGAACTCTAATTTGCGATGCATATCCTCCAAGAGGAAGACAAGCTCAGCAGGACCGAGCAGAACCTCCTCTCGCACCTTAGCAATGGAAAAACATTAGATTGATTCATACAGCATATTATAGTAAAATACATTTAAGGTATCATACACACTTGATTTACAAACTAATTGACTACACATTTACAAAAAGTGATTTCAGTGTCAAAGCCCAGCTGAGCAGTATTCTGTTTCTTTATTTACCTTAGTGTGGAGCTCAGAGTCCAGTAGCGAACGCGACAGTAAGCCACACTGCAGAACGCTAAGCACCTCCATGTCCAGCTCCCTAAAAAACGGTCTGTAAGACGCCAGGCTGACACCTGGCCGGATCTCCTTTTCCTTCTCCTTTTCCTTTTCTGGCTGCTCCTTCATCACAAGCAAGGTCACGTTTTAGCTTGTTTGTTTTGCTTTAAACAGAAACATGTGAGCGGTAGAGGTTTACCTGTTGAGTTTCATCTGCTTCTGTCACCTCTTCAGCCTGTGAGCCGCTTTCTGAGGAATTCTTAGCAGGGGCCTTCTTTTTCTTTCCTGTGCCATCTAAATAACATGAGATCATTCATATTATGTACCAATATGATATTAATATAAACGCAATGTAGACAGACATATCATGTAATGGGTGCAGTCACCTTTCTTTGTCTTATTCATCGGAACAGTGGAACTCGGTGCAATGCTGTCTGTGCTTTCTCCATCAAAATTAGCAATAGGTGGGACATAGCCAGGTGTTCCTGAAAGTAAAGTAAACCATTACTAAAACTGACACTGCAGGGCATAAAGGGGGAATTCTTTTATTGTTGTATCAAAAACACACCTGCCAGAGCTCTTTCCAACAGTGTCTGAAGGTAAGTGATGTTCTGCAGGCGAGTCAGCACTCTCATCTTCATCTCAGTGTCTTTTTGTGTACAGAATGCATTTACCACCTGTGAAAAACACACACAGCTTTAGGCCCAAGTCACACAGGCCCAGAAAAAATACGTATTCCCCAACCAGTTGGCGAGTGGTTGGTGGAGGTTGCTGGTAGTCGCAAAGTGAAATTGATCTCAAACAGGGTGCTGCATCAGCTGTAGTTTGCATGGAAGACGTCAGCTTGTCTGCAAACACTCGCTAAATACTTACCGGGCAGCAGTGAAACCTGAAAAAGTGAGACCCAAACCAGAAAAGTTTCAAAACATTTCAAAAGGCACAACCTTAGTTTGAAGGCAGTTGATGTTGTGCAAGTGTTTGCAGCCATGTCAACATCTTCTATGTAAACTACAAACCACTGCAGCAATCTGCTGGCAACCACCGCAGTCGTAAAGAGGTTTTTGGTACAGCAATGCATATATATCTCTTTGTGACCAATTTCACTTTGTGACATCCAGCAACCATACATCAACCAGGTGGGGAATACATATTCTTCACTAGCAACCTGTGATTGCTAGATAGTCACTGACTAGTCTGGCAGTCTGTGCGGCTGGGGCCTTAGTCACAGATCTTCTCTTCCAATGAGCAAAACTGCTGTTACCTCTCTGAACCAGTTGACGGTGTGAAAGAGCAAAGTACAGAGGAACTCCCTCTCAGCTTTTGACAAGCTCTCAACTTTCTCTACTACATCCATGTCTGTTAGGATCAGAGGGCACCCTGTAATTAAGCACATGTAAACAGACATAAATTGCTTAACAGCGGCACCATACAAGAACAAACTGGTTTCCAAAAGGTATCTGTCACTCCCTCTTCCTCACCCAGAAGGCCATCAATCTCTTCCAAGTCTCCCTGATGCCGCTTCTCCATACACAGCCTCAGGAGACGGAAAAATGGAGACAAACACAAAGGAGAAACTCGCCTGCTCCCATGGTACACAAGAAATAGGAAATACCACAAGAGTGAATTTATAAATACAACAAGCAAAACAGATTATGAGTTAAACATTCTGTTATCATGGGACAACTCACTTCTGTGTATTATTGATTTGATTTTGCTGATCTCCTTTGTTTTGGAGGTCTTTGGCCAGCAGAGGCAGCAGGTTTATGGCAATGCCTCCCTGATCCTCATCTTCATACAACTTGTACACCACAGAGGCCGGAAAGGGAAAGGACCTGAAAGAAAGAGGGTGGCCCAATGATACCAGTTTTTATATTTTCTGAGAAGAGGTCCCCCTTATGCCCCCATCACTAACCCTGATATTTCCGGGCCCACGTCCACTACAAAGTTCTCCTCGAAGTCTTGAAGGACACTTTTTCCAATCATGTCCTGTGGGTATAAGAAAAATAACAGGACCGTTTCATCTTACAAAGTAGAGTACAATCAATAAAACATTTTTACATTAAGGTACAATATGAATAATTATTAAATGGATTAAAAAAGGTTTTAAAAGAAAAAAAACAACTCCAAAGAACAAGAGAAAGTGAAGGATTAAGAGTTATGATGTTATAGCAAAGACATCTTTGTAATGATCTCCAATGCCTATCAGTTAGCACTGGCCTTTATACCTCATGAGGAGACAGTCAATGTAGCTCCCAGTCTGCCTTCAGTATAACATGAAAAACTGTATTTCACCCATAAACCCCAGTAATTAGAGAAAGGCTCTTAAGCAACAACAGGAATGCTTTCTTGAGTAAGACATTCTACATATTGCACCTTTAAAAGATAAAAGAACTTGTAAGATAGGAAATGTTGCAGCTTTCTGAGACCCACCTGGACCTGTGGGTCCAAAGTAGAGTTCAAAATCAGGTTGGCCAGTTCATCATAATAAAGAGCTTCAGCTTCAGGTGAGTTTTCACTGCTCGACTTCACCAGCTCCAACAGAGCCATCACCTGCAGTAAGCAAAATAAACAGTGCATTTTGCAGAATATACCATATATGACTATATTATAAAAAAGGTACAGATAAACACTAGCTGATCAAACATTGTTATCTTAAATAAAATAGACACTGTGGCAAAGATACAAGGATAACAACATTTTTAATATAATAATAACAAATAAGAATCACTTGAAAACCACAAACTGTTCATTTAAATTATTTTTGTGCCCAATATGTACCTGTCTCAATGCCTCCTGGGACAGTGACCCATTCTGTGATTCCTTCTCTTTGGGCCTGGGATGGACAAAGGGGGTTAGGGACAGAGGGCACAGCAAAATAAAACGACACACTAAATAAGGTGGTTATCTAGTGTGTGTGAAACAGGCCTTACCTGAAGGCCCCCATGCTGCCTACAATCATGACAGCACCAATGATGCCGATACGCTTGTACTTGGGCACAGTGCTGGAGAGCTGTTTGCGGATCACTATGTGCATATCATCCTGTAGGGAATAAAATATAAGAACACAGCTCAGTAGATGATGGACAGTGAGGAAAAACAAACAAAAAAAAAAACAGAAAAAGTGTGGAAGTGTGGGGCTGTCCAATATCTGGTGCCCTCTGAATGTGTGACTGTGCACCTGAATGTGAGAGCCTTGTTTCTGTCCAAAGGCCAGTCTGCTCAGAAGGTGGAAAAGTCTTCGAATCTGCTGGGGAGTGAGGTTGTCCATGTAGTCCAAGATTCCCTGTGTCAAACATCATGACTCATTACAATCTGAACCAAACAAAATTAAAAGGCACTGTTCCTTCAGAAGAAAACTATCATCCACACACCGCTTGCTCTGTATATTTAATTTGCAGCTATAATGTTTGGATCACCTCGCTACCTTGACAAAAACGGCATACATGGCCATTTCCGAGGGTTTTTCGTTAACCAGACCACAGAGCAGCTCCAGAGCCACATCCACTTCTCCACCCACACCGCTACACACATGGGTCACAAGAGACCCCACCACCTCCTATTAAAAATAACAAGATTGAATTACTCAGAATTTACATTCAAAAACATCTGTGTGTGCGTAGAAACAATCGCAAACTCACCTGATGGCAGTAAGAGTCAAACGCAGTGAATGCATGTCGGTACATGTGTCCACCAAAAGGCACTACGCAGGGGTCAGGTGAGCGCAGCAAACTCTGAGCTAAAGCCAGGGTGGAGGAGAAGTACCCTCGCATGACCTGCAGTAAGAAAAATAATAAATACAACACAGTATTTAAAAAAAATTGTGCACTAGGCTTGTGTTCTCATATCTACAAGCTGACCCACCTGAGCATAGTCTCTGAAAGTTTTCTGCAGTAGAGCCTCTTGGATCAGTCCATTTCTTACTTTGATCTTCAGCACTCTTTCAGCTCCACGTCGGCTCTGGTTGGCATTGGCTGAGTGAAGGATGAGCAGCACAAGGAGATCCATTACCTAATGTGGCAAAGTAGAAATATTAAAGAGAGATGCATTTTTTTTAAAAAAACAAAAAAAAACTTAACGTGAAGTAACTTTCCAGGAGTGACCAAATTGTATAGACCTTTGGATGTCTTTGACGGTCCCCCTTTCAGAAGCTAAGATCATAATCCCCTACCCCACAATTCTGAATCAGTTACTCAAAAAAAAAAAAAAAAAAATCGATTCCAAAGGGAAAAAAATCAGAACACTCCTGTTGACATTACTGCATAAATTATATTAATTCAACTTATTATTTCGTATATAGCCATGTTTTTTCCCCCTGGTGGCTTTTCCTGTTTGAGCACCACTATACAGACCCCAGAATGAGACCACGACCTCAGTCGGTATTCTTTGGGAATATGCTGAACTCACCTTGAAGTCCTGCACTTCATTCACAGACTCCATGGCCTAGTTAAAAACAAACAATTAAAAAGTACATTTAATTCACCGGCGTAGCAACTCATTCAATCAATTAACCAAGAGGGTTTAAGAACAAATAATTTCATACTTTGAGCCAAGCCTCAGAAATGGTTTTCTGGAATCGCACTGCTGACTTGATGCAGTCCAGTATTAACATGATGCTGTCCTGGCTGCTGCCAGCTGCTGCAGACCTGCATCAAAAACAGACATACTGGCTCACATCATCACAAAATATATTTCCTACTTAAAATAGGTCCTGTATTATATGTTATACATGTTTTCATATTGGGCTGTAACTGAACTGGAATCTGTTATCTTACCCTGCTGCTACTTTACTGTTCGTACGACTCTGAGACGCTTGCAACACAGGAGGAAGGACACACTGCTCCAGCTCCAGTTTTTTGCGAAGATTACACACCACCTAAGGAAAAAGACAAAACAAGGAAACATGTCTTGAGCATTTATTCAGAACTAGTTCAGTTATTGAACTATAGTTTATATTGTTTGTATTGCCTGAGCACTCTGACCTCATATGCATCAGAGGCTGACACAGAGTGCAGGATGAACTTGACCACTACAGGGAGGTCCTCCAGCTGCACAGCAGCCAAAGTGGCCATAACAGCTCCACGGACCTGAAAAACCAGAGCAGTAACAGGTTTTGTTTTGTTTTTTAAAAAAAAAAAAAAAAAGCACATTGCTACCAGTGTATGCTTGTGTTTGTGTGTGCATGTATGCACTACCTCTGTCAGTAATGAGGAAGTGAGGTTAAGACTGGAGAGGGCATCCAGGATGGGGACAGTGAACTGAGTGTTCTCCTGGAGTAAAGAGCTGCAGAGAGGAGTGCCAAAAACAGCAACTTTAAAACACAGACTGACCACAACACATTCATATTAGAGATTAAGAGTACACACTTGAGCTCCCTGGCTATATCATTGTGCTGGGAGTCTTCCAGTATCTCTGGTAAACTAGTGATGATGTCACGCTGAACCTCCACTGGAGCTACCGACACCAACTCCATGAGCTTTGATGCCAATTCCTGCAAGAAGAACCCAAACATAAATAAGCACATAACTATTCAGAGTTTAGTGATAGAGAGAAGAAACATGTGATTACAGAACAAACTCAACAGGCCAGAAAATATAAAAACATCTTTAACAACTTTAAATGGCTATTACAACAACAAATGCAACAAAACCTGCTATCAAAGAAATGATTACCTTGGCGTCCACAACTCTGTCTAGCCATTTAAATTGGTTAATAATTATGCGTGGGATACTGACTCCTCCATCGCCAGTGCTGTGATATAAAACACAATTACATTTTTAAAAAAAGTTGATCCAAAAGTTTGTGTAAGAAATTGTGATATCTGGAAATACTGACCCATCAAGCATATATTCAGGGAGTTTCTCAAGCAAGGTGTTAATGATCAGTGTCTACAAGAAAGGACAGGTGATTAGGGATTTGCAGTACTGCATTTGTACTAATACACATTGTTTTCCATTGGAAAACACTTGTTCAAATGCAGTTTTTTTTTTTGTTTTGTTTTTAGAAGTCTATGCAGAATATCTTACCTGTAGCATCTCAATGCCCAACAACATACGCAGCAGACTTTCCTGGAATGAGCTGACAGAACTGCAGCACAGATGAAAACCTGTCAGTTCGTTCCAGCGTACTGACCCTCAGACATCAGCTTAGTCTAACTTATAGCTGTGCCCACCATAATTTATGGAGCTGCCAAAAGTAGCCTCTTAATGAACTGCGTGTTTTTAGGACAATTACCTGGAGTCTCCATCAGTCAATTGTGGGACACATGGAAGAAGGCAGTTCCTAAACCTGTCAGCGTTCTCCATATATGACTCCAATCCAGTGACAAATTCTTGTACGATCTAAGCAATGAAAAGGCGATTAACCAAAAAGCCTGGGAAAAATTGTTTATTTTTGCATTTACTACTGGGTTGTTGTAGAGTTTATACTTACACCAGGGTACCTGGGACTCTTCTGAAGTTGCTGCTGTATCCGTCTCTGGAACACTATTTGATCAACGCCTGGAGGAGAAAAGACCAGATGCAGGTGAACTTACCTCATTGAATTTACTGGCCTGTGACGTTTCGAACTTGATCGAGTGTGTTTACCAATCTCGTTAGGCACGCCGCCCTGTTTTAAGGTGACACCTGCCACTCTCACAAAGTCAACAAACACACACTGATTCGCCTCTTCTGGAGCAGTTTCCTTAGCCTGGCGACCAGCGCTGCGACTCTTCTTCACCTCTGAAAGCAGAGAATAAAACTCAACTAAAACAATATCCATTAGAAAACAACTACAAAGCCTCTCCCATTGGAAAATGTGTCAACAGAGATTCTACTTCGCTCCCAAAAAACGGGTACCTATACTAAGATGACATTCTCGGGAATACACAGGGAAATCTGGCACACACATATAGACTTTTTAAACTTACTGGGTGCTGCAGATGCCCCCTCTCCCTTTTCCACGGAGGAGCGTCGCTTTTTGCGCATCATCTGATGAAATAAGGACAGATGGGTGTTATTAGCTATATTAGGCTAGCGTCCACACAGGAAGGGGAAAAGCAACCTAACCACTAAGCACCCATTCGGTTTTATAATAAACGACATGCTTTCGTCTTTAACGTCATTCCGACGTTATTTTTATGTATTTATTTTTGGCTTACAGAAACTTTTTAAAAAAAAATTAGACTTACTTTTCTTGAGCAGCCACAGACAACCAAACACTGAAGTTACAAAACCAACTTCCGCGCCAAACAGTGCCGCGTCATCAGCGCCGTCGCACTCATGGATCCTATTGGCTGCTACACATACTCAGCTACACACGCACGACAATAACAAATAAATGTGAAATAATGCACCTTTAATTGTTACTCGGTTTGCTGTGCTTCACAGCGGTCCGGCAGCATTATGCATTTTGTTTTGTTTTGTTTTTCATTTTCAAACACTGGACCGCTTGTTTATATGACTTCGTCATATGTGTGGGCGGGACTGGATACTTAATAACGGAACAGCCTTCCCGGTACACGCCGTACTACACAACATGCAGTTACATCAAAGAGTATACTTGATCAAGCTGTTGCAGTACCGCCTGCTTTCTTCTTCGTCTCGCTTGGATTGCTGACCACATTGTGCCAGTAACATTTTCAATTATCAACTTAACAAGCTGTGTGAGCCTCCATTTGTACCAAAACCATCTTCATATGAATATATGACAAAACCTTTATCTGTATTTTGACTGTCACCTGACAAAACATTTGGTTGTGAATTCAGCTCCAAACTATACTCTGTGAATTTTTACTGCATGGTGGAATGACAAAATATTTTACACCAATGAGGTGCCAGTGTCCAACCCAGCACCAATTCACATTTTCATATGAAGGAAAAAAAATGGTGATTGCACAATTTCTGGACCAAATGTTAGAGGACCTATTGCAAAACATTCACTGATGTATACAGCTGAAGCTCACATTTATGATTTACTTTCTACAGAAAATGTCAGCTGGCTCTGAAGAGCTACCAAAGTAGACCTGGCTCTGCACCTGCACCTATATTGCACCAGAGAAAAAGAGACAAGAAACAAAGTCATCCACTTTCTTCTTCAAAATCCATGTGGCTAACAGCAGCCTTGTCATGAAATAAAATGGTATTTACAACTGAATAACCAAAGAAAGCATTTATTATTATTTTTAATTGTAGAGATCAGCAGATTCTTCATGACTACACTGATTTCCTATATAATAGAAAAAAGAATAATCAGCATTATGTAGTTGTTAAACTTTAAAGAAAATAATGACAGCTAATATTAAATACCTCACTGCATTTCCACAAAGAAGGAAAGAAAACATAGGAATGAGAAACAATGGACAATTAAAATAGTAATAATTCATTATTCAGAATTATAAGATACTAAGAATAAGATTTAGATGTAATTTGTAAAAACTATGGCAGGTAAAAGTAGAAATTAAGTTATACTAATCTACTAACTATGTCATCAAAAAATTATGAGTGTAAAGTTTTACATCATTGCATGCACTGTGTTACAATACGTCTACCTGCCTAATGCTCTACTAGCCTAATACCCTGTTGGTCCTCCTCCTTGTGTTATCAAAACAGCTCTGACCCCATGGGAACATGGGCCTTAGCCGTATCTTGTGGGGTTCTCGGGGTTGCTGGGAGAAGGTTTCTCCCTTGATCGTCCTCTTGGGCTCTTACTGTGTTCCTTGAGCCGTCCCTGAAAGGGAAGGTTGCTGTCATAGGGTGTTGCTGCTGCGGGAGTCCAGAGGAACATCCACAGGAAAGCCAGGATTTCTACGGGTTTTCTAGCAGGACGCTGCATTGTAATGATATGTTAAATGTTATTCACTTCACCTGTCAGAGGCTTCAAAGTTGATGCTGTGGCTGCACCGTGTATAGGATTGCTTTAATACTTTTTATTTCCCTGAAGGACGAAGTGTAAACCGTCAGGGTCGAAACTATCTTGACGGGAAATACAAGCTCTTTGACCATATGAGGCTGGTAAACTTAAACAGAAGAGCGCACAGTGTTAGTGGCAAAGAAGAAGTGTGTTATACCAGGGAAACGAGAGGTTATTGGAAGAAAAATGGCTACGAATTTTTACGACTTCACGGCCAAATTGTTGACCGGAGAGACGTTTAATTTCTCGTCCCTGAAGGGCAAAGTTGTCCTCATTGAGAATGTCGCTTCTCTCTGAGGTACGACCGTCAGGGATTACACCCAGATGAACGAGCTCCACGAGCGGTACGCCAGCGAGGGGCTTGTGATCCTGGGAGTACCCTGCAACCAGTTCGGCCATCAGGTGAGGATAAGGTCATTCTGTCCTGTCAGTATATAAATAATTATTCATATCAGTCTATCTGTTATTAATCTAGCTTTCCAACTGTTCGCATTAATTATTTTCCGGAAATAACTCATTTGAATAAAAGAGACTGAGTTATTTGTACTGAATCAAAATAGAGGAAGTCTCCCCCCTATTTAAGACTTTAGCTATGCAACTTGTTTCCAAGTTTACTGACTTGGTTTAGATTCAGCTTTAGTATATTTTCCAGCTTGTGACTACAAGAGACGTTTAAATTCATAGATTTTTTTATTTTTCGTGTGTAGCTGGAAGCGTGAGCAGTGAGGTTTTGTTTTTGTTTTTTTATTTTAGGAAAGAGGAAGTTGTGGTTGTTAGAGGTTTATACCTAACAGATCGAGTTCTTCGCAGTGTATACTATACTTTAAATTGGTTAATATTTTATGAGGTGTTGAATGAACAATAACTACACTGATTATTTATTAATAAGGAACTAATAAGAGTTATTGGTGAGGTTCAGGTGATAGGAAGGCTTCTCGTAGGGAATGGGGAAATGAACAGTTTCTGGTTCTTACTGATAAGAACAAGTCAAGAGTGTAACTGTGTGATCAACCGTGCAGGAGAACAGCAAGAACGAAGAAATCCTGCTGTCGCTGAAGTATGTCCGTCCTGGAAACGGCTTCGAGCCCAAGTTTCAGCTCTTTGAGAAGGTGGACGTGAACGGGAAGGACGCCCATCCCTTATTTGTGTTCCTGAGGGAAAAGCTCCCAACACCCAGCGACGATGCGACGTCCCTGATGACCGACCCCAAGTTGATCATCTGGAGCCCGGTGTGCAGGAACGACGTGTCCTGGAACTTCGAGAAGTTCCTCATCGGGCCGGACGGAGTCCCGTTCAAGCGCTACAGCCGGAAGTTCCTCACCATCGACATCGAGGGAGACATCAAGAAGCTCCTCAGCCAGACAAATTAACAAATTGTCCTAAATGCTTAACCGTCCTGCAGCTTAGCGCGATGCCGGTGTGTGTACAGCCCTTTATAAAGGGGAAAACACCACCGCGCTCATTGAGTTTCCCTCCATAGCTTCAATAGATGGTACCTAAACTGAGCACCCGTGCTCTCCTGTACGCAGTAGCTGTGTTGTGCGCTTTTACTATATGAAGGCATCCTCTAAAGCCAAACTGTGAGGAGGGTATCTGATGGAATGTAAAAGGCATAACTTTTAATGGCTGCACTGAGTGCATGTAAAGCACAGCTGTGATGTGTGTAAAGAGGACCAATAAATGTATTTTTTGCAAACATTTCTCAGTCTTGATTCAATTATAATTTGGAATTATTTCATTTAAATAAGTATTTTGCCAACTTAAGCTTGTTTGGCATATTTGAAAATATTCTTACGCATTTCCTGAAAAAGGGGGCGGGGTGTGTGTGTGTGTGTGATGGGTCATTATTCAGCCACATATAGCAAGTGATGCATACAGCTGCAGTACATCTGATTACTAGGTGTTGCTTTTCCTGTGCTTACGCTTAATTATAGAACAGGCTTCCTTTTGCAAACAGTCAGCATGACTGGCAGGCAATTTAAGTAGCGTCACCGGCAACCAGAGGCAATTTTCCTCACCCCCAACAACAGTATTTACAGCTTTGGTGTGGAGTAATATTGTGTACAATTATTCCAAAGAAAGCACCTCATAGATGACTCCAGTTTTAAGTACTTTGATTCAAAACTATCTGAATTCAAAGTACACTCACATATTGAATCTCTTGCAATAAGAGAGGCAATTTGGAAATACAAAAAATAGGTGGTTCTTCTGTGTGCCATTACAGTCCATACAATTAGTCCAAACAAGTGACCTTGTTGAGGCTTCCAGGCTTTATTGTGATTTTAATTCAAATATCTTCAGTTTAAAACAAAAACTGTAGATATCAGCAACAAGATAAATATGAGGACAATATTTTTTTACACCTATTTAAAATAGTGTTATGTACAGATTGAGCTTAAACTGACAATTTTGGGGTGGGGTTTCTGCTGCTGCTGAACAGTTTTCAATGATATATTATCTAGATTACAGACATATTATAAAGCTTTTCTAGTCTTAGGCATAAATGATTATATTTAGGTAGTCTGAACAACATAACGATGCCAGGATCAAAACCCTACATGGCACCTGAAGGCCCTGTATGTTAACAAGCCATTACAAAAACAAGGTGCATAATTTATGCCACAGAACACGCCTTGTGGGATTAGATTATATTAAGTGTTAACTGCCACCTGGTTTTACTAAAAGACTTTGATATTGACAGCAAGTAAAGTTCATTAGTTTTTATTTGATCACACTTGAGACACCTGTTGTAAATGTGTTCCAGTGGATCATTTTGTGCGTCTATAGACTACATTAATATAAAATATGTAAAATCTTGTTACAAGTGATTCCTTTTAGAGCCAAGTGGTGTATTAAGATTAGTGGAAGGAAAACTGTCTCAAAGTACTGCTCCACCCCAACCACCACCATGTGTTAACATGATTGTTTCTCGTGATAAGGAGCAAGTTCAAGTTTCATGAATAAAGCACCACTTTTATACTAGTTTATTTCGCGTCACTCAGTGTGCTTGGAAGATATCAAATATCAGCCATTTCAATACAGAGCTGCATTATTATACAAGACTAATTAGGACAAGCTGTTGCAGGTGAGCTAGGGGTCTGATCAGGCAGCTTAAAAGACACATTAAAATGATGTGGAAGCGTATGACAGACCAAAACCTTTAATGCTAAGGCCTAACCATAGAGTTCCATCATGTCTAGATTCACCAGAAGTATTTAGATGGACTCATGGAGAATTCAAAGTGCCTCCTTTTTATCAGGTTGCAGGAGTTGAAAGGCCGCTTTTTCCCCCCCATTATGATTACAAAAAAGAAAATACAAATTGTGAGCAGGGTAAGACTCTCATAAGTTTAGGGCCCTGAGAGCAGTGCCCGTGCTGAGTGCCCCCCCCCCCAAAAAAAAGAGTCATGGCTGAACCAGAGCAAGGCCAAAAAACAGCTCCCGCCACAACTCATGTCAAGATCCAGATGTTAGGAACCTTGAAATAAGACATCCTCTCTGTAGTTTGGATGTGGCACAGATCCACCACTAGCCTGAAGCAGAAGGATCCCCTCAGAAATAGTTCCACAGATGGCATAAGGTAACCGGATTCTTTCAAAGGTGGCATGGATTGTTCTGTGTGCACATCACACTGCTAAAAATTTACCTTAGCACAGCAAGAATATTTGAGATAAATTGAGGCACAATGCCAGCATCCTGCAAACATAAATACCTTTGATCGCTTTGGTTGAAACAATATATGCATTTGGCTTTTTTTTTGTAATATTTCTGACTGTTCTTGCGGGCAACAGAAATATTTTTTTTTATCTACATATTTGAGGGCACTACTAATTTTCAGTTTCTCCAGTGAGAGGATCTATATTCACTTGTATTCCTCCATTCCAGACTAGTAAACTATGCTAAGAAATCAGCAGGCCACCCGCTGCAGGGAGGGAAGTCTCGCAGTTCACTCTTATGCTGCTGGCTCTAGCTGACAACATATGAGGGGGGGGTAATAAAAAAATAAAAATACAGGGAAGGTGGGGTTAATAATTTGAAGTCTGTGGAATCCTCCGCCACTATAGTAACTTTGTGTGCGCATCCAAGTGTCTCTCTTTGCCATGAGTCTCAGTGTGTGTCCCTTTGCATCAGGGCTTCTCAATTTGTGTCCATGTGGTCATCAACTGACTCAGGGGCTCCTCCCAGTGATGCTGAAGGTTGAGGTTTGGAGGGGCTTTCCTCATCTCTGCGCTGATAGAACAGCACATAGGCGGCTTTAGTCTGTAATGGCAGGACACAGGTAAGATTACACTGCCAGAAGAGGAATACCTGACACCAAAGGCAACACACCACCAAGTCTCAGTTCTCTAACATCAGTCTTTCCCTTGAAAAAATAAACAAAAACCCAGTCATCACTAAATACATGATAGAGTGAACACTCACCACAATCTGATCCTCTGTGGCAGATGAGACACTACTGTCGTCAAAGTAATACCACTTTCCATCCACTTTATTCTTGCCATAAGCGGTGTCTGTTACACAGAAACAGTACAAGGTTAACAGATGAATGTTCAGGAATTTTGTTGATTCAGGAACAGATAAAAATCTTATCACACTGGTTCAGCATGAATCGAGAGCACACACAAGAAAAAAAAAACTGATGGTGAGTGCACAATGAGAACAATGATGTATGAGGCTCTTTGTCTTATTAAAATTTTAAACCAAATGCAGTGTCCTCGAAGCCGAGTGGTTGACTCACCACCCCATCTGCTGACACATATTGTGTTCATGTTTAAAGACTAAACAAACTGTTACAACCAGTTGGCATCAAAGACTAGAGAAGTTTCATTACTATAAAGAAATAATTTTAAACAGTAGCAGCTCTCTGTGGCATGTTGATTTGGATTGACTTTGGCTTTTCACTTAAGAAAAAAATGTATTTACATAGCATAAAATAAATGGTGACTTACAGTGACCCCCTCCCATTCCTCCATAGTGGTTTGATACAGCAATAAGGTCATAGACGTAGGGGCCGGCCTTTGGATCACACACAAACTCAGACATGTTGAGATCCCTGGTAAAGGAAATACCGTCAGTTGGTGAAAACCTGCATGTACTGTATTGTTTAAGCCATCCTAAGTAAGCATGAGTCAGCCTTTTTTCTTTTTTTAATAAGGATTTCAGCAACACTGTCTGTTCTGTGGTTTCTGGTGGATCAATTTCCACAACAGAGTGCCAAAACTGACATGTAGCTGTTAGAACAACTGTGAGGAAACTTCCCTATTACAACATAGTGGAAAATTTGTGCTGTGCCCAATGAGAGAAAAAAAAATTAACGGATTACCAAGAGTTGGGAAACGGCATGCATTTATCACCCAAAATCTTAAAGGTGTAACAAAATACAGTGTTTCTCAATCACACACCCACAGCAGCAGGTTGTCACAACCTTGGGTTGTGTCTAGCCCAAGGATCACATGTGGCAAGCAAACTGCCAATCCCTTGATTAATGAACAACCAGCACAATCAGATTAATGAACAGCACTACTTACAAAAGTCCATACAACACCACAAAACCATAAAAGATAAGAGCAGTAAGAAGGTCGAATTGCTCTAAGTAAAATCAGTATTTCCTCATTCAGACCTCTGGTTGATTTCAGACTACAGCTCCCTCTACAGAGAAAGCTACACTAACACCATCATGTTCTCAGTTCCTTATACAACAATGAATGGCATAACTTTCATTTGTTTTACACAGAAATAAATTAGTGGTTGTAATCATTTTCAAAAATTTTCTTTAACATGCAACACAAGTCTTTTTAAAGCATACAGTATGTCAATTGTTCTGCTCGGGGGCTCTGAATCAATACAATAACAAAAGCCGTAGTTTAATGATGATGAGAGTTGTTGTCTCAATTGCTATTGCCAATAAAAATTCATCTGACTTGACTCAGGAAGGAATCATCTTTACAGAGGAGGTAGGGTATTAAAATTTCATTTTCTACCTTAGCTGAATGGGTAGCTGTTATGTGGCAAACTTAATCATGGGTTGGCCCATTGCTCTTATCTATGAACAAAACAAATCAGACTAAAAATAACTTCATAAGCGTGTCCTTATTCTGATTCCCTGGAAATTATATTTATAAGTACAGGAGTCAACAGAAATGTGCAATATTGGTCTTGCTGACAGTTCAATATGAAAATTTTATATACTGTAAATTTAATTCTTAGTTTTATATTTCTCCTACCAAAAGCTACAATACTAAAAGGTCTCAATGGCTGTAGAGGATTGGTTTTTTTTTTTAGTATTCTTTTCTTGACATATTTCTTTCAATCAATAATGCTAGTGAAGACCCAGTCAGTAAATAAGGGTAAAATATGCATTTAAGTCCCAAATGGCCCAGAGACCAACTGAGGACTTTCCCGTGATTATAATGTGTGTATAAACAATTAGGGTCCAAGCTTTTCATTAGACTCCTAATGTAAAGTGTCAGATGTGAGGATGCTAATGCAGAAACAGCTTTTGGACTGCTTTGGCTTTTCTAAATGTAAAGCTAATTTTGATGATGTGAGGCTGGTTGTTGATTGCAACTAAATTCATTTCCATTTTTATATTTAGTGACTAGCTTTCAAATTGTGTGCAGGTGTGAACATGAGCATGAATGTTTGTTCATCTCTGTTAGCCTTTTAATGAGCTGACAACTTGTCCGGTGAGTACCCAACCTCTCGTCTCTTAGTAGCTTGGACAGACTTCAGATTATATATACACTGCAGGGTGAAACAGAAACCATGTCTGCATACCTGATGGGAAAGTCCACCACTGTGTCCAGCTTGTCCCTCCAACATCGGTTGTATGAGAAACGCTTTAGGTGAACTACCAAAATGCGAGGAAGCGACCACAAGTCAAACTTTTTTGTGGCCTGTTGGTGTTTCTTGCATGTTGGACAATACCTACAGAAAAATATTAGGTTCAGATGAAAAATAAAGTGGGAAATGTAAAAATCTGAGAGTTACGCTGAAGAATCCTCACCATGGGTCATGTTCCCCCAGTGTTTCCATTGTTGTAAACAGCTCGATGCATTCCCTTAGGGCCACAGTGGCTTTCTTTTTTTGGGGCTGGAGCATGCTCTCATGCTTCTCATAGGCCTAAGCACAATATTTACACAAATATAAAGAGTGTTTGCATACTGTGTCAATGAACCGTCTGATGAATATCAACTGACCTCTGCTTCCTGTTCGTCATAGTAGAGTTTCTTCGACTCTGTGTCCCAGTCAATGGCCACTGTGGAATGTGCTGCAGAGGAGAGAATGTGGGAAAAGCTGTGTTATCACAAAGCAGCCTCAAAAAGGGAAACTTTCCATGCAATTTAAAGTTTAAAGTATTAACACTGACGATTAAGTTTGAGGACATTTCCATCACAAGGCAGCTGGCTGATGTTGGCTGTTCCATAAGAGTTGACTATGCTGAAAGTAAAGAGCTTGGTCGTGTCTCCTTTGGACCCATTTTCCAAGTCAGAGGCCTCTTCCTCCTCTTCAGATTGGCCATTGTCTGGCTCTGGACTCACTTGGTGGTCCATGGCCTCCTCTTCGCCTGAACAGCGACAAAAATCACATCTATTTATTTTTGTTGCAACGTGTCTTGAACGCTACTTGATGAGGACTCCTCAGCTGGATATGAAGAGCTGATGTCAGCTTCTTACCATCATATAGCCCATTCGTTTCATTGCAGGTCCCTGAGTGGT
The DNA here is from genome assembly GCA_024447675.2 of Pterophyllum scalare. Taxonomy (NCBI): domain Eukaryota; kingdom Metazoa; phylum Chordata; class Actinopteri; order Cichliformes; family Cichlidae; genus Pterophyllum; species Pterophyllum scalare. The sequence continues at coordinate 72,227 of JAMQGT020013994.1, forward strand.
TGCTGCCATTACTGGAGCTGGCACTACAGGAGGCCCCATCTGATAAGGGACTGCCACAGCCACCCAGGCTGGCATTGAGAGTAGAAGATGTAGAACATTCAGGAGCCTGGCTGCAGCTAGATAAGGTAGCTGAGGCTGATGCCCTGCTTTCAGTAGAAGGGCTCTGGGAGTGTTTTACGTAGCGTCTACAACAGTAAACAAGAGTTAACACAGTAAACCAAATGTGGAAAGAATTCAGGGTCTGTCTGCATGTTCTGAAATAAAACTTAGATCCTCCTTCCTTCCACTCAACTCTTTATACTAGATGTATAGTATCTATCTGGTAATGTGGCTGAATTTCTTTTTTTCGCTACATCCGTAGGTTCTTACCCAATCCTCTCTAGGATCTTATCATAAAGGACATCTGCTATGAGGTTATGTCTGGGCACGGTGATAAGTAAAGGCTGGCCAAATAGCATGGTGCTTGTGGAGCTTCCAGCATGCTTTGAGTGGCGCTCCCTGAAATAAACAGGCAGGTTCATCCTTTCATTGTCCTCCTCCTGCACCTCATACCTGCAAAGAGCATTGACAAAAATGCACAACTTACACTCACATTATACAACCACAGTGAATAAGTTCTCGTATCATCACCTGGTCAACAACAAAAACTTACACAAAGATGTCATCTTTTTCCAAGATTTGGTTGAGGCCATCATCCCGTCTATAAATTTTATGGAATCTATGATTGTAAACATCTGCCACCACCATCTACAAAGACAAAACAGGTGAAAATATAGGGGGGGAAAAAAACTATATATAGTTTCCCAAGAGTAAGACAATATAAAGATCTGAGTATTATAAATTGGACAAAACTGGTGGTGTAAAAGAATAAGATTCTGACATTTTCTGGAGGGATTCCACAGAGTTTGGACAAGGCGCTGCACAGATCTGTTATAGTACCCAGTTTAGGGACCACCACCCGATACTGCAGGACAAAGAAAACAAGATATGTAGTTCTGAGTATGTTCTTTTAATCTTACTGTTTGTTAGAAGGTATCTAGTATTAGTTTTGACTATTGATTCAAATCTAAAGCAGCGAGACTGAAGGTTAATTCCAACTCGCCTGTGTGGGTCTTGAATGAGGGTCTGATCGCACCAAGAAAACCTCCATGGTACGGTCCTTCTTCATGGGCAGAGGCAATGTGAGGTAGCAAAATGGGTCGAAGGTTACAGACACCTTGGAGCACTCTGGGCACACCAAGGTGGATTTGAAGAGGCCATGGAAAATATCAACTATTATAGAGTCATTGCGCAAACGGTGATTTGTCCAGGCTTCCTTGGCAACAATCTGTAGTTCACCAACCATTTGAGAAAAGAAAGAGGACCTCCATTAAATGCCATTTTAAAAACATCTGTCCAAATTGATATTGCTTTCTTGTTACTATAAAACTGAAGACAAAAGCACATAGCTCCAAAACAAAAACCTATTTCATGTTTAACTGTCAGAGCAAAGCAGAAAAGCAGTCATTCATTTTCAAATTTTAAGTAGAACAAATTTTAAAAATAGCACTGAAGGCTGATATTTCAGCAACATCATATTATATCGGACTGAGACTTTTACCCTTTTGAGACTAAATAATACCTAAATAATATCTACACATGTACTATACCTCATCTGGACGGCCCTCTGCATCCCTCAGGGCCAGATAAGGCTTCTTCTTGACCCTATTCAGATCTTCATGGAGCCCGTCCAGCAGGAAGGCCAGCAGCTCCTGAGAGTCTTGCTGTTGGTAACCTGAAAACTGGGGGGCAAAACGTCCGACCTGGGTCTGAAAAGAAAAGGTTGGATGTTGCTACTTTTATAAAGCTTGATGATTATGACTGGGTGTATTCAGTCTGTATACACAGACTTCAGATAAAGTTATTTGATTCAACTCACTTTGAAGGTACGTGGGGCCACATAGCTGCTGCGGCTGAGCCACATCTGTTTTACTAGATCTGCATAGGCCTCAGCTATCTCGCCCCTCATTCCCAGAGGATTCTCTCTGTTTATCTCTGCCTCATACTGGTCATTGAGGAAGTACTCTGTGAGTGGAGATGCGTTGCTCAGGCACTGGAAGAACAGGGACAAAAAATAAATTTAAAAAAATTGGATTATGTGCACACCAATATGGAAGCCAACCAAGTGCAAGCTTGTTCTTTCTCTTACCTGAAGAGCAGAGTTCATGAAGCATGTATTGCCCAAATTACTGAGACCACATAAGCCAGGCTGTGATTGTGACTCCCTGTAGTTGTAGGAGCTGTATGAATTGTAGCTCCCATATCTGTTGGCAGAAAAGATGTGATACTATTTATATCCTGAAGACAATATCACAGACAGATGTTAAAACACAGCATTCAAATATGCTAGGTGTCCAACATCACAGTTATCCTGTAAGAACTGCCAACAAACCACACACTCTTAATTATTTGAAATACTGGTACACTCAGGCATGCAGTCTTCAAAAATATTATAATTTGGCAGGTATATTCTGATCTACAGTTAAACAATAAAAACGGCATCTAGATTTTTTTTTAAACTTGAATATGGTCAGACAAAAGAATATGAGCATCTTTAGATATACTGTAATAATTCTCCAAAATATAGTGGGGTTGAATTAACTCTCTGGATGCAGCAAAAACTGTTTTATCATTTACCTTTTGTATATTTCTACTAACATTATCAAAAGCAGTTAATACCTCTGTGTTGGTGGACTTCACAAAGAACAAATGCAAACACCTGATTATACTGATACAAGATAACCAGTTCCAGGCTACTTTAAATTTTGTGTCAATATGTTTTAGGCATTATTCTGGCATAGAGGAGCCATAATAAATAAGGTAATTGATTAAAATATTAAAGGGATACAATGGAGGTCTAGTATAAGATACAGACTAATGATGTTATGGACAAAGCAAAATATCATATTCATAGTTTTGTAGGGTGTAAAAGTCAAAAATGTGTTTGTCTGAAAAACTACATTCTCTGATAATGGTCTGTGAGAACACAGACACTGATATACTGATTCATTAGCATTAACAAGGTAGAAGGTGTATTAAAATTTCCTTCAGTTGCCTTTAAAAACACCACTGCATGAAAAAAAATGTGAAAGTTTTTCTTCTTTTTAATATACACTAAGCCTTCTACTAAGGGTAAACTTGAGGAAAACTGAGAAAGTAACAAACAATTAAGTTAAGGGTTGTGTGTGATAACCACTGAAAACAAAAATCTCTCCGATGCCTTCAAGCTTTACAGTACATATCCATGAGAGGTACAGTTTTTATAAACAACAAAAAACAGGAGAGAGAAAAAAAAAGAAGATCACAAGAGATTCCTTGCCTGTTGCTGGATGAGGTGCTGTTGTTCAGCGTGTATCCAGGACTGCAGCTGCTGTCTCCATTGGTTACTGTTGGGGATATACTTACGGATGAGTTTGAGGAGAGTTTTGGAGAGGTAGTAAAATTCCTTGATGGGGTTGTACTTGATCTAGTGAGCAAGAGCAAAAGCATGTTTCAGAAAAACATACTTCTAAATATGTAAGCAGGCATGCAGTACTGCATTAAATTTAGACAATATTCCCCAGTGACTGAAGAGAACAACAAGAGCTTTGCTTACTTGGGATGTGAGGCTTGTCTGGGCCACGTTCCATCCTCATTCTTTCGCTCAATCACAAGCACCTGTGGGAAAGAGCACTGCATGAAAGCTAGGCTGGCACAACCAAATATCATGCCAGCATTTTCACTTCTCAGGCTTGAGTTGAATACTACACATGCACCAAATGCCACCTGAACTACATAAGCTTCAGTTAGGTTTAAGAGCTACAATTTTTTGAGTAATTAATGTTTCTTTATTCCATTAAATTTAATTTTTCTTCTCAAATTACAGCTGCCATTACTGATCAGAAGTTCAGTAACTGCTGTGATAAATGGAGAATTTAATTAATGTCTTCATCGTTACTACTCTTGACTGTGGATATCTCTCTCTGACACACACACACACCTACCTATCTGACAAAAACTAGTACTTATCAGTTACCGCCTCAATGTAATGCACCAAGAGATCTTTTTCTTTCCTACACAAAACCCGAGACCCATTAATGTAAAGGGTAAATAAAATGCTTTGTAATGCCTTACATTGTCTTTGCAGCACAATGTCAAAAACAAAACAACCACATAGCTGAATCATAATCTGACCTCTCTGCAACATTATAACATAAAGAAATTTTATTGCAGTGCTAAAGTACTGCATTGCAGTAGGCTCTCTGGTGTTTGTGTTATTTTATACAGTGCCTGTAAATGAATTATATACATTAGTGAGTATCAGTTACTGAGCTGCGGTTAAGCGATAATCTCCATCTTATTTGAATAACACTACCTGTCCCTGGAAAAGACCAGCATCCTGTACAGTGCTGTCTGGCTTGTTCAGCTGCTCGTACGTATTGCTCATGTATTTGTTCCAGAGCCTGGTCTCTTCCTCTGTTGGGATACTGAATAGTGTTCTCATCTCCTTCTCTATAGTATCTAAAAATGAGAAACATTTGATAAATAAGCATGGATAATCAGACAATTGTCATCAGCACACACAAAGTCATAAAGTACACATGTGGATGCTCACCTATAGTATCAGCTTTGCTGAAATGACGGGTAACAACATTGTCCATATTGTCATTCTCACACAAGTTCAGCTCCAGCAGATACACTTCCACTTTACAGTGCTTGACAAACATGCCGTGTTCAACGACCTACAGAAGGAGAGAGAGACAGTTGGGAGCCCAGTCCCCGCACTATGGTCCATAGTCAAAAATAAGAATATCTTCAACAGCCTTACCTTCCTGACGATAGGTCTCTGACCCTCAAGGCAGCCATACCAGCTGACAAGTTTATTCCAGGCCTCAGTGGGAACTAGAACATAGTCTAGCTCATCTATAAGGTGCTCTTTCAGGGCCTGAGTCTCCTGGTCTTTAAGGGGAAAAAAAAACATAAATATAAGCTAGGGAAATAAATGTCTCTTTTCCATTTCTATGTGAAATTTATACAGTTCAAGCTAAATCAAAATTAACGCATTATGAGGATTCTTTAAAAATGACAGTTTTACCTGAGAAAAGACCAGAGTTATCAATTGGTCCTGGATAGAGGCTTCGTTCTCCAACATTGTACATATCCCAGCTGTCAAACCCCACATACTTCTTCCACTGTTTGAACCACCGACTGTCTATTAGATACCTAAAACAAATTGGTCAGCCGCAATTAAAGAAACACTTGTTTCTCTTAAAAGCTTTAACATTTATATCTTGCAAAGACTTTCTTTCACCAGGTCATAAACAGAGTCAAATGCTAAATAAAATGTATGGTAGAAAAAAGACACTGCAATCAGCACTACGGTACTGTATAATGTTAGAGAAAAGCAAACTGCCTTGGCGTTTATAGTAACGGCAAGCTAGATTGACTTAATCCCATCTAAAGAATCTGCTTTGGGTAACAGGCTTGTATCCACACAGTAACAAGTATTCAAATGCTAATTCAAAAAGCTGGACCATGGCTGTTTCATGTTAACACTAAAAATTAATGGGCCTCAAACTGTCAAACAAACAGGTGCATGATCTTATCCTGAGATTAGTTTTGCCAAGCAATGAGGCTCCTGGAAATTATGTACCACAGGATGAGAGTTCCATTAACACTATCATACATTGAGGAGCCGAGTGATTTAAATACAAAACACGTTAGGTTTGTGGCTAGCGGCTGCAAAGAATAAACGTGACCCGGTCAATTGGTACCCATTTCTATCAGCAAATGAGCACAACGGGGATACTGCCCATCTCAGATGTCTCTGCTGTAATGTTTCGTCGCTAAGGTGAAGCCTCTTTAATGCACTGGCTGCATTATCCCCAGGCCTGGATTGTCTTAATGGTCTGAAACTATGTTAGCTATTACAGGTGGCTCGCCGGGTAAGTGAAACGTCACACAGCTTAAAAACCGGAATGTCATGACAAGCAACTTCTCACATTAATCCTGTAAGAGTGGCCATTTCCCCTTCATCCCGTAAATGACAACGAGCCGGTTTCACTAGAAACAGAAACCAATGTCTGAATCCAGGGCCTAAGTTATTCTGACAGCCCACTAGCTACCACAACTGCTAACGCCGCTCAACTTATTACAATAATTCATGTACAAATGAGTCACTTGTCTGCGTCAACTATAATGCGTATTACTACAGGCACCAGCCTTAAAGCAAGAAAATATCGGGCTGAGTAGCAGCAAGCGTGCTAGCCTGCCAAAATATCACTAGCACAGCAACTGTCGAGTTCAGGCTCACAGGCATTGCTGTCATTAGCTGGCTAGCTTAGCATGCTAGCACTTCCTGTTTGTCACCGGCTAATGCTAGCTAAAGCACCAGATAATGCTGGCCTTTGGCTTACCATTCGTCACCCTTTCTCAGAGTCGTTTTCAAAAGCGAGCCAATAGTCTGTTTTTGACTTTCGGTTGAAGGGGTGGGTATTTGAGCGGCTACCGGCTCCGAGTCGGAGTCCGCCGCGTTACCCGACTCGGGTCCGCCTCCCTCGGCCATCATGTAGCCTGTGTGCCGGTAACGTGAACGCGCCGGAACAAGCGCACTGGGACGAGCTTGTCCTCATTGAAGACCTCCTTCGTCTACGCGGGGCGCGCGGCCGAGGGGGAGAGGTACATTAACGCGACTAAACAGGTGTTGTGCCAAAAAGTGATCCTCTGCCAAAAAGTGGTTCTGTGTAATATCTATGTGTAATATCTTTGCTTATTGGTAAATCAACTGTAGGTAATATGATTTATGAATGGGTTATATATAAAATATAGAAATTACCTGTTTTGCAAGTATCTTTATGACTCTGCGTTATTCAATCCAGTTCTTTATGGCCACTTAATATGTTTTTATAGAACTGTGATGCTCAGTTATAACACTTCAAATATGGACAATTATTTAGAACTGTATATTTTAATCAAAAGTATGTAGAAATGTTAAGGTGTAACAATGCACATTTATCTCTAACAAGACCCATCACTGATAGGGAAAATGTCCCACAATTAATGAAAATATAAAATAAATGTAGAAATCAGGATAACATTACAGCCTCATTTCATAATAGAAAACCCTTCAGCAGATATTGGATATTGATACAGCTTTATTTTACATAGAAGGATAAAAACACAGTAGCACTCAGTGAACCTAAATTGTAGTCAGTCGTCTGTTACCTTGTACTCGTAATTCCATCTCACATCATTCCATTTTTAGAACATAATAAATTTATGGTCCAAATTTTGGACATATATAATGATTTCTGCATGTATCAAATATTTTTCTAGATTATTTATTTATTTTTTAAAAGGCCCATCCACCTACTTTCAGGCCTTTTTTAATGCACACTCAAATTTGAGGCAATGTTTGAACATTAATATCTCAAAAACTATTAAAAATGAAAGAGATGTTTGTTGGCCTTTCTTTTAATTTAATCGGGAGCTGAATTATATCTAACAGAAACATCAATACATGTCTGAGCATTGGCTGTTTCAAATATGAAAAAAAAATCAAGCTATCCTGTAAAGGCCCATATTTGAGCATACACTAATAAAAAAAAAAAACACTTCACATTGCAAAAGACAGTTGGTGACAGTTTATGAATAGTATGGCTGCATTTCAAAATAATGCAACATAAAACATGTGGAATGCTTTTCAACATGAAATTCTTTTAAAAAATATATTTTTCATTTTAATATTTTAAAATTAATATATTTTTAAAATTAAGAAAATACTATTTACATTTAACTTTTAACTTTCAACTTGAGCAAATATGACAAACTGTACTACAAAAGCAAAATACCAGTAGTTAGTCCAGTCTGATTCAAACTAAATTTCCAAATAGTGATCTAATTGTAACTAAGAAAATAGTTTTGTCAAGTGGCCGTGTCCACACGGCGCGACCAGTAGTCCATTAAAAAACTCTATCACTAACCTCTAACCCACTAACCCAACCCTAACCCTAATGCCACGGCTGCTGCAGTCAAGCAGGTATCAGGTAATCGGCATGCTCACTGCCAGAATGAATGCTGCAAGAATTGTAATATATATGTGAAAATGCTACATTGTTAGGTTTTTTTAATGCCTCTTACGTTTAAACTTAACGTGACTCATTAGACTTCTCTGAGGCAATCTGCATGACTACAAAGTGGATCTCAAAAATGAACATTTTGCATATATTTAGCAAAATTATTTTCCCAGTTATGATTGCAGTACCATCTGGAAAGTCCAGAATTTTGCTCTACATGGATTAAACTGTCAACTAATATTTTTGTTTTTGTGGTAAAAACCTGTCATATTTGCTCAATCCAGTGTGAAAGTTGAATGTAAATAGCATTTTCTTCATTTTTATGACTAAAAATTTTAATGTTGCTGGTTAAGCAGAAGGCCCATGGCAGTTTGAGATGGAATGACCCCCGTTCTCAGTCCCTGCTTTGAGCTGATAGGAAGGCAACTCAAATAACCACTCATTAGAACTGGGGTATGCAGAAGAGCAGAGCACGTCAAATCTTAAAGCAGATGGACTACAGTAGCAGAAGACCACACCACGTGCCGCTCCTATCAGCTAAGAAGAGGAAACTGAGGATGCAATTTGCACAAGCTCACCAAAATTGGACAACAGGGGACTGGAAAAGTGTTGCCTGGTTTAATTGATGCTGCTGTGACATTTGGATGAAGTGTAAGAACATAAAAGCATGGATCCATCCTGCCTTGTATCAGTGGTTCAGGCTGCTGCTGCTGGTGTAATGGTGTGGGGGATATTTTCTTGGCACACTTTGGGCCTTTTTGTATTCCAGAGAGCATGATTAGATGTTAATGGTACCTGTGTGTACCTTCATGTTTCTCTACTCATATGTTCAGACTCTGCCCTTATCATCTGCCTCCATACTTTAACTGAAACAAGAAGCAGTATTGTAATAATAAAAAACACATTTTTAAGCCATTTTTTGTTCAGTTTTAAAAACGCAAGTCATTGCCTCATTAGCAGTCATCATCATTCAGGTAAATGAAATATGTTTTATTGCAGAAAACTGACAACCAAAGAGTTTTGTTAATGTCTACAGTGAATATTGTCCACACGTCTCTCTTCAAATTTGAACAGAAAAGTGTGAAACTGTTTTTTCAATCAAAACAAACTTTATACTGTACAAAACACGAGGGAGTTACATTACAAAATAAACCATCTACACACTTCAAAAACAATATTCCAATCACACAACATATCTTCTGTCACAAAGAAACTGACCTAATCTGGACCTGCTTCCACCTGATCTATCTACAGTCTAACATTTGAGTGTTAAAGGATGGTTAATGCATTATTAAATATAGATCATTCTGACCTGTAAAACTGTTTTATGTCCTATTTTGTTTAAAAATTACACATACAAAATGAAGACAGCTAATCTAGCTGTTCATGATATCAGGAAAAAGAAGCACTAGGCAGTTTAGATTCTATTACTTAATGGCATTATGATTGCATTCAGTTTCAAGCCAACAAGAACACATTTTAATAAGCAAAAAAAAAAAAAAAAGTCAATTTCCCCCAAACAGCCCCTTCTTCCTTTGAAATAAAGCAGTGCTCTCTATTATGTATGAGGCAGCGGCAGAACCAGTGTATTTGAATTCATTTCAGTTCATTTATAAACAGGAATGAAAGGTAAATAGAAGTGAAAAGACCATTACAGCAAATTAGATGATGTAAACTTTGCATATGAAGGGATTTGTCCCTGTTGTGTGGTTTCAGAAAAGAAAAAAAAAAAACACAAGAAGAAAAACAAATCCCTGAAATGATCACATTTCAAACTGGAGCCTCCAAATGGAAGTGATTAGGCCATCAGAAGATGCCACTTGGCAGCTCCTTGCTGAACATGCCTTCAAAGTCCAACTCCCGGTTCATCAGATCTTCCTCTACAGTCTCCAGTGCCCACTGATGGTCAGTCAGTTCCAGTGCCTCCCACTCAGCCTAAAAAATAAAATAAAATAAAACACGTGAACAAATTTCCAAAGCCCTACCATCAACCAAAACACCATGTAGCTAATTAGAGATGCGCATACTTTGAAAGCTTTATTTGTGTCTGCAGGCATGGCCATGGCAGCACCACTCATCTGCTCCTGCATGATCCTCGACTGGTCTGCGCCTGTGGGCATTCAATCACACAGCAAACAATCAGCGAATGAAAAATAGTGGGCTTTCTCATCAAAGTCACGGCATCTACTCAAGACTATACAGCGAAGCAGATTTGCCGCAATGAATCTGTATTAACATTTAAATCAATTTCAACTTTTTGAAACACTCCAACTTACCATTATCTTGGCCCAGGATTAACGAGTACATGCTTCTAAGTCCAAATACGTTCAGGAAATACCATGACGCTGAGCTCACCCTGCAAAATGCATGCACACACAAATCACAATGTTGTCACACACTAGCTTGAGCATTTTGAGATCAATAATTAATAAGCTGCACAGTATGACTAAGGATCTTGCTTTATTACCAAGAAGCATCCAATGAGAGCAGCTCTATTCCTTGTTGCAGCATGGGCTTAAAGCGCAGCGTGAGAGGGAAGGGAACCTTAGCTGCATGAAAGAGAGCAACAAAAAGAACTCGGTATATGATTTCCATTTAAACAGTAACTTCTCTCAAAGGCAAATTTGTTTTTGTGTGCTGCAACATCTGTGGGTGAGCGAGATTCATTACTCGTTACGAATCCCGAAAAGGTCCAGTTGATCCAGCCGCCGATGAGGATCATGGGAAGCACGTTAGTTACGTTACCCTTCATCATGTCGGTCAGCATGCTGGGATCTGAACACAAAGAACATAAGCAAAGTGTGTTTGCTACACTATTAAATGTGAGTGTTCTTTATGGGTAAAACTTTAAACACCTAATAGCTGCAAAGATACTCATATACAATTTTTGCACCTTAGCAGAAGATCCAGCTTTACTCCTGACATAAAGAAAGAAGGTGTCAAGTTTAAGTAACTGATCAGCCAACCTGCAAATGTTACTGATGACTCCCAGTTCAATAGTGGTTCAGTAAAATTCCCATAGGAACTTTGACCAAGAAAGGGACTAAAAATCTTTACTCTGTTAGGAGGTGTGGTTGCCCTGTTATGCGATCACCCTGCTGATGAAGGCTGAACAGACCCAAGTCATCCATGCTGCACTTTTGCTTTTTTGTTTTCTTCCCATCTCTCTGTATGGATCATCACTTGTGATGACCACTTTCACACCTAAAAATGATGGCATTATTGCACTGGCTAGAAGATGTGGCATACTGCTAATGAGACTGACCACAAATGTGCAAGATGCAACCTGCTGTTTGATTAATTCACCATTTTCATTCATATTTCTCCTGCCTGTTTGTAGTGTTCTTTAGGTATCAGAGCACACTGGTGAAAGACACACACGCACGCGTGCGCGATTGAGCTGTGGCTCGTTTCTGTGAGATCTGCAAGACTGCATTACATTAGTGGACGAGTACCTCATAAAGTCAATAGTCTCTCCAGCCACATATCGTTAATCAATCAACTCACTTTAAGTATCAATATGAAAGCCTTGCACGTTCAATACATTTTTAGTGGCTCTCTTGGATGCCATATTTTAGCACTGATGGGATTCTTTAAAGCACAAATTGGCCATTAATTTTCCCAAGGAGCCACACGAGAAACTGGGACCTTTGTGGGGGGCCGATTCAATTAGCTTAAAGAGATCAAATTAATTTTGAGCAGAACTGAGTTCAGCTTATTGGTGCGGCCCTCCACAAAGGTCCCAGTTTCTCATGTGGCCCCTTGGGAAAATTGTCTACCCATATAAAATATAAAAAGGATAATTAACTGGTTCACATGAAGTGTGCATGTTCGTTTTTCCTCACTTGGAGAGTGAAAGAAGGGAGGGAAAGAAGAGCTGCTCTGGTCTGGTGTGCTCCAGCACTTTTCCCCCTCCTCTGCTTAAGCAACTCTTAACCCTCTTCCCCACTCCTAACAGCTTTCCACCTAAGGAGCCTTGTAATGGGCCAAGATGCTTTGTGAATCATTTTACCAGGATTTAGTCCTAACTTTAAGTGAAAGTTCAGAGAAACTGTCACTGAGAGCAACTCTTAGAATTAGAAAGCTTTGCAAAAACATTGCTGGTGATTCATGTTTTAGCCACATGCTCATAAGTTACTACAAAAGCTCACCTGTCATTGGAGAGGGTGGGACAACCTTTCTTTTGGTCTTCTTAAAGAATCCATCTTCTTGATTGTTGAAGTAGAACTTCCGCATCAAAAAAGACTAAAACACACAGAAATCTTCACTGCTGCAGTCATGGCAGATACATGCAAAGACCGATATGTTGCAGTTCTCACTCAATTTTGCAACTCATGTAAGCCAGACTGAGTATTTTTGTACATTTTAAGCAACCTACCTGTTTAGGAATGTATTTTCCATTTTCTCTGAGGATTCTGCTCCGAATAAGAACCTGGCTGGATTTGGAGAAGAAGCCACACATTTGGACTTAAGTCAACTGCATTTTTTTTTCCTTTTGTGATTCAGTTTACAGGTAGATATGACTTATGACGCACCTGTCAGAAACTTGTTCCAACGTCAGCTTCTTGTCACTTTGAAGGAGAATAGATACATAATGTCGTATCACCCCAACAAGAAAGGTGATGAAGACGATGGGCAACACCACCCAAAGTCTAATGTTGGAGTCCAGCAGAAGCTCCGGCTCTGCCATTCTGTCCGGCTGTCTGACGGGGGGGAATAAAACACAGCAAAATTAGCAGAGCAAACAGAAAGCAAGTCTAGCTTTCCAGTCAAATGCACCAGTAGACCTTTTTGTAACGTATAAGGGCAAAAAGCTGCACGTCGGGCGGAGACTGACGTTAGGGATGGGCTGTCAGCTCCTTTGGTTAGCTAGCCAGCGTCCGTAACATTACCGACTCACATCGGGCTAATAAGAAACTAAAGTTAAACAACACAGTTTAAGTTCAGCTTCGCTATGTGGCACCTATCTGTTAAAAGCATCAACAATCATGTATGATACTGCCACGAGGATTAACAAAGCTAGCGCTAGTGGAGCGCCAGCTTTGTTAACATTAGCCACCTGGCTACCTGCTTCTGGATGTCTGGGTCACCGCAGATGAGAGGTGGCCGGTCGTGTCAGCGCAGCTACCGCCGCTCGTAGTTTGTTCCCCAGTGACGAGAGACACAAGCCATGCACCATGTGAGGTAGTTAAATAACTTAGATAACCTCTAACAGTTCGCATAGACTGCTGCAGCCATCGCTCTGCGTTGGCTCCGGGAATGAGGAAGATTTCTGCTTCTGCAGCTCGTCCAAGTCCCACTCACTGTGACTGTAGCGCCACCTCGCGGTGATGTGCGCACTGATTCTGCTTCTGCCTCTTCTGCGGGCTGCTCCCTTTAGAGGTCGCCACAGCGGATCATCTGCTCAAGCCTCTCGGCGCGTCTTCCTTCAATACACCTATGAAGCTTCTCTCTGGTCTTCCTCTTTTCCTTCTGCCTGGCAGCTCCATCCTCAGCATCGCTGTCCAATCCACTACCCCTCCTCTGCGCATGTCCAAACTACATCAGTCTTGCCTCTGTAACTTTGTTTCCAAATGGCTCAACCTGAGCCATCCCTCTCATCCACTCATTTCTAATTCTGTCCTGGTCACTCCCAATGAAAATATTAATGAAGCCACATTTGAAAATTAGACCGGCAAAATGCCAGCTTTGTGACTGATCTCCTGTTGCTTTTTGAGGCACAGAAAATGTGAAAGGAGGGTGATGATTATATTGAATTCAAAGGAAATTTAACACACATGGCTCACAACATTATGCCAACTCACCTGGGCTGTGACTGTATATGAAGACAGTATGCAGGACTTAGAGTGTGCAGGGCTGTTATCAAAGTAAAAGGTTGCTACCCTTTTATTTACTATATTACATTATTTTCTAGACTTTACATACTTTCCCAGATTTGATACCCTCAATAACAGCTTGCAATATATAATAGTAATTGTGTGAGACAAACTGTGTATATTGCAGAGTTGTGTTATAAAAAAATCACATGGATGGTGTGATATGCTATAATAAGCCATTTATGTAGATATAGGCATACACATTTTGCTAATACGCAAACAGTTTTTTATTGCTACACAATTTAATTGTGTCTCCACAGTTATCCCTAAACATGGTCTGCTGTTGTCATGAAAGAGTTAATCATGTGAAGTTACATTCCTGCATTTATGGTTCATGGTGAACATTTTATTTTCCTCACATACAGTGCTGGATTTGCCCCTGGATTTCTTAGTTTTTTCCATATATGTGACAGACCTACATGTTTTAGATCATCAAACAAATTTTAATATTAGACAAAGATAACATGAGTAAATACAAAATGTTGTAAATGACCCTTACCAGTGGGTGGCGGTAATGCACACTTATCCCACTTCCCAAACGGTGATTCAAAAAGAAGAAGACTCTTGTCGCTGCAGACAGGAAGAAGTGGAAAACCTTCTAGAAAGATTCTGAGTGTCCGGCTGTCAGCATATGTAGGACGGTGATTTATTGAAACGGTATGTAAAATTGACAAACACGACATTGTAACTCTGTCTCCCGGCTAATTTATTTACGTAAAGCTAGCGTATTGCTACAGCATCCATGAGCCGTATTACTCAAGCTTACAGCTAGCTAAAGTGACCTTGCTGTGTTGGCGTATGTAAGCAGGGCAGAAAAAAACAACCTGAAGCCATATCTGAATATATGGGCTAATACGGCCAGTTAGTAGCCACAGTTAATCTCCATGTTATTTGCATTGCGTCTTTTGTAATTATGTGTACAGGCAGACCCGTTGCATCTCTAGCTCACTTCCATCTTAAGCTGTAAATCATCATATTGCGTAATGCTAGTTACTGAAACACACACACACACACACTTTTTGAGGTTTGATAGTGCTTTCTATAGATGTGCATCGAATACATTTAACTGTGATTTTTAAAGGTTTTTTTTAAAAAAAAAATCTTTCCACAGAATTTCTTCCTAAGTACTTGTCCTATACTAGAGCATGGGAACGGATAGAAGGTAAGGTCCACATCATCCCTCTGCTCTTAAAGCGCATGTGTTTGTATATTTAGGTCTGGCACTTTTTTCAGGATTAGTCGTGGTGAACGTAGTGGGCGATATGGTTCTGATGGGCACAAAGATGATCCGGAGTGGTATGGAAAACGAAGCAGAGATGTGGAAAAGGATTATGATCGACGCTGGGTTGATGATAGATGCAAAGAGCGCTGCGATGAACGCAGAGACCGAGACAGTCCAGAGGTAAGTAAAGAGGAATTTCTTTGCGACCTCATTGTTCATCGTTGTCAGAGTAATAATGAAAATGTTGATTTTGAATTTAAACATTAATATAGATATACATGTCTCTTACAGGGGGGGCGAAAACGACTCAGCAGTTACAGATCTGATGATGAATATGAGGGTGAATATCCAGAGCAGGAGGAGGAGGAGGAGAGCAAAACAATTATGCTAAGGGGTCTCCCTGTCCATGTCACGGAAGATGATGTAAGCTCACAGTTCTCATTCAGGCTCATTCATGTTTATTTAAAAAAGAATAAATAAATTAAAGGCAGAACCACACCAAACCTTCCTTGAAAGGCAGAGCCAACCACCTTTTATTATAATTTTTCATGAGCGGCAGCAGATCTTTTGCAAGAAGTTAAAAGTAAACTGTCTTGGGGTGGGTGTAAGACTGGTGCAGAAATCCGCTGTACTTAACAACCTTTGTGACTTTAAACATGTGTAAACTGTAAAATTAGGGGCAGCCCAAGCTGTTTTCACACATGTGCTGCAGCCTTAAACTTTGCTAAAAATCAGCTGACTGAGTAGGTATGTTACAGTCACCGCGTCAGTGGTCAGCAACGTTCTCCGAATTTACCAAAGTTTAGGGTGTCAAAAAGCACAGATTGCACATTTGGACACCAATTTAAGATATATGGACATGTAATTTTATGTAGTCAATTGACGGTAACTTCATTATTTTTGGGGGGCTGTTGATGTGGTTTAGGTATCAAAATTGATATCCCATGTTGTTTCCATCTACACAGGTTTCAGATGTAATTGGAAGGAATGACATTTTTTGTACCATACCCAAACAGAGGTGCATGTGAGAACACTAATGTCCAAGGCAGTCAGATTGGACTCTAGCAAGTTTGTAAGCTCATTAGTACAAAGTCAGTGTGATGTTGGATTGTGATAGGATAGATTGGATTGTGCTGAAAACAACCCTGCTAACATTTCTGTAAATTCACTACCAGCCACCAGTTCCACTGTGTCTGGCCTATCGTGTGTTTTTTCCTAGTCAGGACCCTCACCTAAACCACACAGAGTATAACCAGCAGTGCCAGTGAGTTAGAATCAGACTTTCCTTCCATGTGTTACATTGAAAAAAAGGACAACTGTGGAAATACTCTAAACAGACTTTCCTGAAATTATCCAGAAATTGAGCAAAAACAGCTTTAAACTGTAAAAAAAAAAAAAAAAAAAGAAGGCATTGTAAGCACCATCGAGCAGCTGATTGTGGGTGGTGTTATAAAAGCTCTTGACTGCCTTTGGAGTTCAGTCTGCCTTTACCATAAGTACTGAGGGGCTGTTCTGGGAGAATTTGTAGTTTTAAGGAAATTCATTTTGTTACATTGATTCATCTAAACTGCATTATCTGTGTTACATTATGTTTCATTCTGGAATTTGCCGTTTCAGTCTCAACCACGGTTAGGTGATTGGCTCTTCCTCTCTTAGCTTGCTGCAGCAGCATCCATGAGGTGTTTGGGACATCTTTTCATATTTGTAATTTTCTGCCTACAATAAACATTGGCATGTAAACTGTGGCATCGTGTCCATTGTTATGTTCAGTGTTCGAGCCAGCCGTAACAACTGTGACTTGAAAAATGTGTGAACAGGTACTTCCTAGTTCATGACCAGTCCTCAGAAAGATGATCTTAAAGTCAGGAAACAATAAGTAGGAATAACATAAAATTTGTATCCTGATTAGTCTCTCCGTTTACTTCTGTTTTCCAGATCCGCACGGCACTCGAGCAGCTACAGGGACCGCAGCCTGTGGACATACGTTTGATGAAGAAAAAGACAGGTGAGCGATGCTGTTCAGAGTTTCTCATTTGCTTTAACGCCCTATCTTTAAACCCGCTTTTCCTACTTTATTACAACTCCTGTGGGGAAAAAAAAAATCATGTTAAGCATTGTTATAGGGTTCTGTGTCACATAGAAGTTCTGATTTGATGACATGGTCAGGTAAGACGTTGACAGTATGTAAATTCTGCTGCCATTCCCTTGATGTTGTAAGCACTCTCCCCGCCGCCGTTCAAGCCCATTGTAAATTTGAATTTTGCACCAAGGCATTCTAACTAACACGCCTCCCGTCTATATTTGAATGCTGTCTCTAGGTATAAGCCGAGGTTTCGCCTTCGTGGAGTTTTATCACTTGCAAGATTCTACCCGATGGATGGAGACCAATCAGGTTGCCTCAACAATCACCAAGTGTAGAAATATTCTTGGAAATTAGGACCCAAATTAAATAATGCAATGATACCAGTTTACAAAGCTTGATCAGTTTTTTTTTTTAATTTAGTCAAAGAATCTTAATTGTAAAACTGATATCAGAGGGGTAGTGTTTTTTGATATTGCACACCTGGTTCATTATTTTTATAGCAGCATAATAAAAATAATCCTTTCATTTGAGTTGTGCACTGCCGCACCACTGTAAAAAATCAAATTTGATTGATTTGTTCTCTTAAAAATATTATAATAAACTGTGAAGAATTTGTTTAGGACCTTAATGCTTTAAAAAAGGTAGTTTGATTCTTGTTACCAGTGTGGCCCCAAGTAGTCTTGTTCAGTACTGACTGCCCTGTGGTTTTATTGCACATTCTGCTCCAGCTCCGTCTCTTGGATATTTTCTCATCTCCATTTAACATCCGAAGACTGGAGTGAGATTTGGACGAGCTGGCAGCACTCCGGTCCCAAACATTTTTTTGAGAACTCATTCCCTTGTTCTCCAAACACCTCTTTCTATCTCTGCTCTTTTTTACTCCTTGAGACACCCCCCACCTAAACGAGCGTAAACCTAGCTACTCTTTCCAGTTCCAGCTGCTCTCACTCATTGGGTGGGGTAGCAGCAGGATCTCAACACGTGCTTCTTTGGCTTAAACATGTCATATTTTGGTGTAATTATAGTTTTGTTTTGTTTTTTGTTTTTTTAATTCACAGAATAAGGTGGTGATCCAGGGGAAAACCATTGCAGTGCACTACAGCAACAGGAGACAGAAGTTTGAAAACTGGCTTTGCAATGCTGTGAGTGTTATTTCTGACTACACCCTTAGCCCACAATATTACTTTTTTTTGACCTTCTGGTTTATTGTAACAAAAAATACACCATTGCTGGTTATTTCAGTGCGCTCTGTATAATTTTCGGAAGAGGCTGAAGTGTTTCAGGTGTGGAGCATCAAAAGTTGGTGAGTTTTTCCACTTAAGTTACATTTTTTGTCTCTCTCTCTCTGTGAGAACCAGCAGCTCATTTTAGTGGTCTGCAGTCACTGATGATCTGTGTGATGCTTTTTGTGATTGCTGATTGTAGGAGAATCTCCTGCTGTAAATGGTTTAAATGCTGAGTCTCAACAGCCAGGAGAGTACAGTGGAGACAGTAAGTGTATTTTTCATGGATAAAAGAAACTGCAAAAAAAAATTAAAAAATTAATCCTCTATGTTTTATGACCTTTCTTTTTTGTCCACAGCAATCATTTTGAGGAACATTGCCCCTCTGTCTACTGTTGATGGAATTTTGAACTTACTGGCACCATACGCCAACCTGTCCACCAACAACGTCCGTCTCATCAAAGACAAACAAACAGGACAGAACCGAGGCTTCGCCTTCGTCCAGCTCTCATCGCCCCTGGTGTGTAGCTTTATTGTTCTGCAGTCAGTATGCATTCACAATCTACGGTGTGTTGTCACGTATGACAGCGTGAATTTATTGCTTATACAGGAGGCTTCTCAGCTGCTCACCATTCTCCAGAGCCTTCAGCCACCTCTAAAACTGGATGGAAAAACAATCGGCGTGGATTTTGCAAAGAGTGCTAGAAAGTGAGTCATCACACACATACGTGATGCATATTTCAACAGAATAGCCTATATTTATACTTGTGATATAGTGTGTTTTTATCACATAGAATAAAATAAAGTGGAAATAAGGGACCTGTTTTCATCCTGCATTAGCTTTAAGTTTAAAGTTCGCAAATAATTTTCTTCCCAGAGACTCTGCACTGCCTGACGGGATCAGAGCCAGCGCTCTCTCTGTTGCCAGCACAGCCATTGCTGCTGCTCAGTGGTCATCCAGTCAGGTATCATATGCTATACCATATCTGAGTAGTGCAAGCATCTATTTTGAGACCTCTTCCTTATCTCCTGTCAGATTTTAAAGTCCAGTATTTCCTCTTAGGCTTAGCGTCTCTTGATTGGGGGGGTTATAGGTTAACTTATTGTCAATTAACACAATACTTATTTAGTGGAGCCTAATGTGCAATATTTTATTGTTGTGGCATCATGTTGCAGAAAAGATTTGCTGACTTTACACATTTATTTGCATAGTTCTGATTCAGTTGCTCTCCTTTGTTTTGTTTCTGACTTTGTCACATTAGTTGCAGCAAAGCTTGGGCGCAACTTCAGATCAGATCACTCTTCCAAAGAGTTACGCACAAGTGTGGCCGCAGCAGCCTGAAGGATTGGTTCCTGTCGTTGGAGATGGATTACTTGGAGGTAACGACAGGTTGCAGTCACTCACAAAAATTTGGTGTTTTTTTTTTTTTTGGCACGGAGGCTGAAATTACTGACTTCATCATCACTCTCTCCAGCTGCTCCAGGAATGAAGACTCTGATCCCTGCAGCTGCAGTGGTCATATCCCAGGCAGCTCAAGTCTACCAGCCTGTCATTATCAGCCAGCCTGCAATACAGGTAGGAAGTCTATTAACATTGCATCTTTGAACTGCAAAGAGCTACTGAAGTGTAATTAATCTCTATGGCGAATCCAAATGTTCATCTGGGGTTTTTTTTTCTCGTCCCTCCTCTCAGACACATCCACTAGTTGTTGCAGCACAGCAGCCTCTTGGTGTTTGCACCACGTCACTTGTAACGGAATCTTCCACTGGTGCAGCGATTTGTGCTGCCCCGACTGCTAGCACAACAGGTGAGAGGAGTTAGCTGCAGAATTACTCCTGTATATAAATGAAAGAATCAAAACAAAATCTATAAAAAGAAAAAATACTTTTTGCTGTTTATCTCCCTCATTTTTTCAATTTGTAGCTGTCCCCGACACCTCCACGTACCAATACGATGAGTCTTCAGGTTACTATTACGATCCACAGACTGGTCTGTACTATGATTCAAGCAGCCAAGTATGTACACTGTGGTCTTACTGTATTTACATAAACTACTGCCATGCACTGCATTTCAGTGTTTATTTTAAATACACTGTTTATATTTTTTTTGTCTATTGTCTATTGCGTGTCATTAATAGTACTACTATAACTCCGAGACTCAGCAGTACCTTTACTGGGACAGCGAGAAGCAGACATACATCCCTGCACCCACTGAATCCGACACAAGCACAGAACAAGCATCCACAGCGAGTACTGCAGCCACCTCCCCAACCACAGTCTCCACAAGCAGTAAAGAGCCCAAAGAGAAGAAAGAAAAACCCAAAAACAAGTCTGCACAACAGGTAAATGTTACTCTGAAGATGCTGTTTTGTTTTGTTTTTGTTAATATCTTTTACAGTCTGTTGTCTTTGAAATAATGTTTATGGCACTATTAAATTGCAGATCGCAAAGGACATGGAGCGTTGGGCAAAAAGCTTAAATAAACAAAAAGAAAGTATTAAGAGCACCGTCCAAGGGTTTGGGTCTTCTAAGGAAGAAGATAGAAAAGAGTCTGCAGCTGCTGATGCAGGTTTCTCCCTCTTTGAGAAGAAGGTAGTGTAACAGTAACTACTAAGAATCAATATGAGGTGCTTTGGATCGACATAATGGCATATGGGCAACTGCTAACTGTAAGATTTTACGTGTTGTGGACACTTATTTGTTCACTACATTTGTTTCCTTTCAGCAGATCGGAGGCTTTGAGATACCGTCCCTCCTAACTGAACAGATCAAGCTCGAGCTTGAGGTTTGTTGTCTGTTTGTGGCTGTTTCTCAGATTTATTAATTAAAAATAAAATCTTTAACATTTTGCCTTTTTATCTGTTTTCATGTTAGAGTGAGTTGGTTGCTGCCTACAATGGAGATAGTGACCCAGAGGAAGATGGCTCAGATCGAGCAGCGGATGACGAGGGAAAATTACCAACTGGAAGAAGATGGTCTGTCTGCTGTGTCGACGGCAGTTCCCCACCAAAGAGGCTCTGCTGCGTCACCAGCAGCTCTCTGACCTCCACAAGGTGAGGATGGCAAACAGCGGGTGTTTAATGTGCAAGTAGCTATGAATATTCTGGGCCGTGCCATCTGTTCAAATCAAAATGGAGCTCGCATGCTGTACCTTATGGGGGAAATGCATATATTTATGTCAGTGATTATTTTTGTCATGTTTTTCCAATTAAATTGTTTTTAATTGTTGTAGAAAAACTTGGAAATTCAAAGAAGAGCACAGCTTTCAGAAACTGAGCTGGAGGAGCTGGAGAGGAAAGAGACTGAGGTACTTTGCTTCACAGTGTCATCCTTCTCTCTGTTTTTTTTTCATTATTATTTTTCAGTGAGAACAAATGTTTTCTTGTCATTTTAACAGCAGAAGTATAGAGACAGAGCTGCAGAAAGAAGGGAGAAGTATGGTGTTCCTGAACCTCCTGCACCTAAAAAGAAATTTTACCAACCACCAAGCCAAACAGTGTAAGTGCAAGGACTGTGGTCCCATAGCAAGCCATCTCTGAAATCTCAGTGGATCTTTGTGATCTTCACTGTTATAATAATAATATTTTAATTTGATTTTTTTAAACACTTGCCATTTACAGAAACTATGAGCAGCCCACCAAAGACGGTTTAACAAGTGAGAATATTGGGAGCAAGATGTTGCAAGCGATGGGCTGGAAGGAGGGCAAAGGTCTGGGGCGCCACCAACAAGGCATCACTGTTCCCATCTCGGTGAGCAGACTTTTATAACTTGTCTTCAAAACTAACCCTAATCTCCTGGCCAGATCCTCTGACAGATGGAATCTGCGTGCCGACATGTTCCTTTTTGCTCACAAAGCAATTAGTGCTGTTGCCTAAGGGGCACCTGCGTCTAATATGTCATCTCTTATAACCGTCTTTGCCTTTCCCCGCAGGCTTCATTAAGGACCAAAGGCACCGGCCTGGGTATTAAAGGAAGCTCATATGAACTCTCACCATCTGACAACTACAAGGATGCTGTGCGTAAAGCCATGTTTGCACGCTTCACAGAGTTGGAGTGAACCGGGGAGAAATGCTTTGAAATGATTTGACCGTGACAAAAATACAGAGAAGATTTTTCCATCTGTACAAACTTAACTGTAATTTATCTCGTTTATTTAGGGAAAATGTTTTGAGTGCGCTTTGCACATGGCACATGTACATTTTGTATAGTGTTTGTACATAAAAATTATGTAGAACCTCTGAAGTTTGTTTTGTGAGACTTAATGTGATAAATAAACATGGTCTTTGTGTGCACAAGCACTTGTCTTCATTTTTGCTTTTGTATTCCCTGACAAATATCTGGTTATTCCTGTCATGTTTGCATCTGTGGTGCTGTAGTCAGCCCACATCACCTATAGTCCCACATTGATTTGACAGTTATGCTCAGGTCTCATTAGTTTGTTTGAGCTTAGATGCAAACTCGGAGATGATTTGCAGCTAATTTTACCACTTTAGCATCACCTACTGTACTTTTTTTTTTTTTTTTAAACTGTATATGGTATAAATCCCTGCATGGCCAAGATTTTATATAATAGTTGGATGCATTGGAGCTTTTTTGAGCCGCCAAAGTGTATATAAGACAAACGGTGATCTTCCTGAGGCTGGAACTGTCAGTTCTTTGTGCTTGTTCCTCGTTTAGAGCTACAGTCCTCACTGCGATTCACAGCGTAACACTGTCTTGGAAAAAAAAACAACCCTACATTTCTATAAGCATCCCATCAGTCCATCTACAGATATATATCTATAATCTACACTATATATATTTCTATAAACATATAGAGTATATATGTGTGTTGCTGAGACTATGCCTTAATTAGCAGGTGCTCTCTTGTTGTCTCTTGAAGAGGCGAGTCAAAGTGTGAGCTTGAAGAAAATTCTGTAAACGTATATTAAATTGATCCCTGGCTCTGCTGAATTTCTTTGAACCACCACTAGACATTTTGTCAATTATTTCTGCCAGACTCTTTGGGTTCCTTAATATCCTCTTTCCTGGGGGAGTTTATGGCTGGCAGGTTTCACCTGCTCTTGCTTTACTTGCCAGACTTTTGAAAATACTTAATGGATTCTTTGCTACGTCTGTTTGATTCAGTAAATCTCTTTGATATTTCAAGGAATTAAAAAAACCCCCAACAAATCCTAAAGACGGGCCACTCTTCCCCCACAATTATGTGTGCTATGAAATGAAGTGACCATAAACAGATAGGAAAATAAGTTAAAAGGAAAATCCATCTGTGTTCAATGTCATATTTGGATTCACCACATCAAAATCCATAAGAACAGCATATTTGATCTAGAAGCAGATACCTGCTGTTTTGCATGTGGTGTACAGATGGCTGTGTTACACTTATTTTTATGTGTGAAATTCACTTTCATTCCCATCACTAGGGGTCAGTATCAGTTTAAGGGGTAATTGCTTCAATCATTCAGAAATTACACAACCAAAAAAAGGAAAACTTGAAATTGATTTATGTGAAATTGCTTGTCAGATTGTATCTTGCATCTGCCGTGGTTGTAGTTTTATAGCTGTTTAGATCACTGTCTGCCACAGTGACATGGAAGTTGCCCTCAGCATACTGCTGGGCACAGGGTGGGGTGGAAGAGGAGTATTAAGATGGTGTTGGTTCATAATATAGTGGTTGGAATGATGCAGCCAGAAGCAAATTTAAATCCTCTTCCACTATCCTTACAATGACAGTTCCATGTGTCATACCATGTGGCATCCAAAGGAAAGATGCCAAATCTTCCCAGGTTTTCTCTTGACTGACAGCCAAACGGTGCAGATTAAGTGACCCTGTAGTAGCAGAATGACAGCACTGATCTCCCTGCTGATTAATACTGCAGTACAGAGCAAACTGTGCTCATGTCTCACAGGGACACTTGTGAATGCCTACTCAGTTTTCAGCATGGCTCTGGCTCAGCTTACCAGAATCTGTGTCAGTTGACTAAGCTGTTTTGCATAACACAGTCAGTTGCCACATTTGTGCTCAATAAAATTGTGAGGATAAGGCTGGCATATCTCATCTCCCAGCCGATATAAATAATTTAAGCTCATGCATGCCCTTCATGATACAGACAAATCTTAAGAGATTTCTGTGGTTGCTAAATTTATTTCTGAAATCGTTCATGAATAGTTCAGATTCAGCCTTATAAAATGTGTGATGAATAGACCCTACCATCCTTGCTTTTATATATATATATATATATATATATATATATATATATATATATATATATATATATATATATATATATATATATATAGACCATGAGAATAAAACTAAGAATTCCCACAGATGCTGTCATTATTTTAGTGCTTTACAGTGTTTGCTGTAGGTTACAGACGCTGCAGTGAAGACGGCATGATGCACCATGAGTGAAGCTGTGTGCACGGTTAGTAAGGGTTTGAAAGCACAGTGCCAATATTTGTTCAAATGCTGAGTATAGCAGTCTTCCCCTGAGGCTGTAGTGTCTGGAGAACAGGGGTTGCATTAAAAAGTGATTGGGATCTTATCACCGTGAAACCTCAGCTTGCAAAAAATACTACACTGAATCAACAACTTGTTCATTCACAAACATCCCCAGAGACGTATTAATGCAGACCAAACATTCCTGGCAACCAGTCTTAGCTTACGAGTGCAGTCTGAGCAAAGACAGAATGAAGGAGATGTGGTTCGCAATTTTTCCAGGTATGACACAGTGTTGTGAAAAGTGTTACTGGCAGATTATAAATACAAGGAAAGTGAAATTGATAGGATCAGTCACTGAATTTACTCTCTATTAAGGCATGTTTTGCCTTATTATAATACTATTTGTAGTGGGTTCTCTCCTGGCACTCCAGCTTCCTCTCACTCCAAAGACATGCATGGGGTTAGTTTTATTGGTGATTCTAAATTGACTGTAGGTGGGAGTGTGAATAGTTGTCTATCTCTATGTATTACTACTGCGACAGACTGGCAACCTGTCCAGGGTGTACCCTGCATCTCATCCTGATGGGCTCCAGCCATCAACCATCAAAAAACAGAAAAATAAAAATAATTTAGAATGTCAATTTTTTAAATAATTATTATGTTTCTCTGTGTCTCTGTCAGCACAGAGTCTCTGTAAGCTGTAGTGAACTCGTCAGCAGTAGTTGATGTGATTAGGTGAGAGAATGAAGCATGACACTGATTGTGAGCATTAAATTAGGAACAAAGCTCAAAAATCAAATCATAAGCATGTGGTCTCAGAAAACAGCATTGTTAAGACTGCAGATATACAGATCTGCAACATTGAAGAAAAGTGCGTAATGTTAGTGTGTGTGTGTGTGTGTGTGTGTGTGTGTGTGTGTGTGTGTGTGTGTGTGTGTGTGTGTGTGTGTGTGTGTGTGTGCCAGAACAATGCTGTGAAATGAGTCACGGGAGCTTTGTGTGCCATGTTGTCAGGTGGACGGTTGGGAAAGCCTCACTGATCCCAAGGACATGCTGTACATTGTCATGTTTGTCTACAGCAGAAATGTTTGTGTTCTTTTCCTCTGGGATCTAAAAGGAAATACATCTGAGACTATACTCAGAACAAATGACTTTCAAACAGAAGAACCCACACTGCTAACACTCTTGTCTCATGCAGGCAAGTTCTTTAAGTCTCCTGTCCAGCTGTCAAAACAAAGGACAACTGGATTCAATATCTGAGGAACTTATACTCCACACAATAGCTTGGAATACGTTGTTATTTTTATATTGTTGAAATTCATAAAGTTTTGGATTTTTTCCCCCGTGATCGCCCCAAAAAGGGATCTGGTAACATCTGTTTATATATTTTATGTTGAGTCTGACAATATTATTAAACACGACAAGGTCATTTTTATGCATTTAAAAAATTTTTTTACCTCTAAATGCAATAAACTTTTTGCAGTTATTTTTTCATTGATGTATTCTATTCATTTTATACAAATATTGCATGTTTCCCTATGTTTAAACATGTGATTTGTATAATATCATGACAGGTTATTACACAACCTGTTGTAAAATGAAAAAAAATATGAATATTTTACAAATCTATCAAAAACTAAATATTACTGAATTCACATTTTTATACCCAAATTTGAGCTGGCACACTGGACCTCTCTGTGGAGTCAGAAATTAATGAAGCATAGCATTCAACTACTAGAACGAATTTTTATGTTCAATAATGCAAGTAAATAACTGCAATTTGGCATCTTAATCAAAAATAATAATTTTCAGGAACTTCTGAACTTTTTCCAATTTTCTTCGAACTTCCTTTTAAGCCTTTCATTTTAGCTGGATCTGTCACAGGTAGAAAGTTTTATTTTATTGATAACTGAAATGTTGCTTTTTTACAATACTTGGAAGGAACAAAATATTTGGTAATTTTACTTGCTATTCATAATTTGAAAGGCCCAATCTTTGCTGCCTGCACTCTTTCACACTGACTCTGTTCCCTATTCAGGCCTTGGTGTTTCAGCTCCCTCATGGAAAAAAACAGACTGCTCCTTCAGGGAATTCCTCCCGCAGAGAGGAATAATGCTATGGACATTTCTCTGTCGTGCAGAGCACTGTCTGCAGTGCGGGGTCTTTGAAGGATGGGCAGATGGCCCAAGTATGTGTTTACATGTTTAGATAGAGCGGACACTCTACAAACTTGTTTTGTAAAAACGTTCTCAGATGATTGAAGTCTTGAGAGAACAACAAACAGCAGTCCTCTGGTATGACAGATGTCTCCTCTTGATAAATGCTTCTGAAAGTCTTTGATTATTCTAGCTCACTGGGTCATTATGTAACATTTACAGCTGGTTTTGAACTGATTATTCAAAATGGGCTCTATGACAATATGTATATAATATATGTCTATGAAATTACACCAGATTCTTTTGGATAGGCTTCAAGAATATACAGGGGTTGGACAATGAAACTGAAACACCTGGTTTTAGACCACAATAATTTATTAGTATGGTGTAGGGCCTCCTTTTGCGGCCAATACAGCGTCAGTTCGTCTTGGGAATGACATATACAAGTCCTGCACAGTGGTCAGAGGGATTTTAAGCCATTCTTCTTGCAGGATAGTGGCCAGGTCACGACGTGATGCTGGTGGAGGAAAACGTTTCCTGACTCGCTCCTCCAAAACACCCCAAAGTGGCTCAATAATATTTAGATCTGGTGACTGTGCAGGCCATGGGAGATGTTGAACTTCACTTTCATGTTCATCAAACCAATCTTTCACCAGTCTTGCTGTGTGTATTGGTGCATTGTCATCCTGATATACGGCACTACCTTCAGGGTACAATGTTTGAACCATTGGATGCACATGGTCCTCCAGAATGGTTCAGTAGTCCTTGGCAGTGACGCGCCCATCTAGCACAAGTATTGGGCCAAGGGAATGCCATGATATGGCAGCCCAAACCATCACTGATCCACCCCCATGCTTCACTCTGGGCATGCAGCAGTCTGGGTGGTACGCTTCTTTGGGGCTTCTCCACACCGTAACTCTCCCGGATGTGGGGAAAACAGTAAAGGTGGACTCATCAGAGAACAATACATGTTTCACATTGTCCACAGCCCAAGATTTGCGCTCCTTGTACCATTGAAACCGACGTTTGGCATTGGCACAAGTGACCAAAGGTTTGGCTATAGCAGCCCGGCCGTGTATATTGACCCTGTGGAGCTCCCGACGGACAGTTTTGGTGGAAACAGGAGAGTTGAGGTGCACATTTAATTCTGCCGTGATTTGGGCAGCCGTGGTTTTATGTTTTTTGGATATAATCTGGGTTAGCACCTGAACATCCCTTTCAGACAGCTTCCTCTTGCGTTCACAGTTAATCCTGTTGGATGTGGTTCGTCCTTCTTGGTGGTATGCTGACATTACCCTGGATACCGTGGCTCTTGATACATCACAAAGACTTGCTGTCTTGGTCACAGATGCGCCAGCAAGACGTGCACCAACAATTTGTCCTCTTTTGAACTCTGGTATGTCACCCATAATGTTGTGTGCATTGCAATATTTTGAGCAAAACTGTGCTCTTACCCTGCTAATTGAACCTTCACACTCTGCTCTTACTGGTGCAATGTGTAATTAATGAACATTGGCCACCAGGCTGGTCCAATTTAGCCATGAAACCTCCTACACTAAAATGACAGGTGTTTCAGTTTCATTGTCCAGCCCCTGTATATCAACCACCAACAATCAGCTGGGCAAATTATGCTAAATTATTTATTAAATTACAAGAATGAGGGATCCTCTCATACCTGATAAGGATCTTGAATTACTGGTATTCACATCAAATTATGCAGGTTCAATGGGGTAGGAGTACATCTTCAACCATTTTAGTGACCACACGGGTTCAATAAGATGGAATATGTTACCTGTTTCTTCCTATTTGTATGTACTTTCTAAAGCAGTAAACAAGCATGATAGTGGATGTATGATGGAAGACAGTTTTATTAATCATCTGATGCACGGTGGTGATTCAGTTGTTTTGTCACCTTAGAGAGCTGCTCAAGTTATGGTTTGCAGTATGTTATTGAAGTCAACTCAAAAAAAGGTGTAGCAATGATCACAACAACTAAGGAGGATTAGAAGCAGTTTTTCTCTCATTCTGTTTGGGAGATTAAGCTTTAAATGCAGTGACGTCTTCTTCTTTCAGCTGTGCCCTTTAGAGATCGCCACAGTGGATCATCTGCCTCCATCTCACCCTATCCTTACCATCCTCGTCTGTCACACCAACCCTCTGAAGCGTATTTTCATCTTGAACATCCTTTGTCCAGTATATCCACCATCCCTCCTCTGCACATGTCCAAACCATCTCTACCTTGCCTCTGTTTGTTTCCAAATTTCTCGACCTGAGCTGTCCCTCTTGTCCATCCTGCTCAATCCCAGTGAAAATTTTGACATTTTCAACGCTGCCAACTCCAGCTCAGCCTCCTGCCTTTTTGTCAGTGCCGCTGTCCCCAAACTATACATCAAAGCAGGTCTCACTACCATCTTGTAAACCTTCCCTCTATTGCTGCTATCCTTCTGTAAAAAAATCACCCTCGACACTCGTCTCCACCCGGTCCACCCTGCCTGCATGCTCTTCTTCACCTCTCTTGTGCACTGCCTGTTGCTTTGGATGGTTGAACCCACATATTTAAACTCATCTACCTTCACTATCTATGCTCCTTGTGTCTTCACCGTTCCCCCTGTCTCCCTCTCATTCACACACATGTATTCTGTCTTGCTTCTACTGACTTTCATTCCTCTTCTCTCCAGAGCATACCTCCACCTCTCCAGGATCTCTTCCACTTGCTTCCTGCTCTCACTACAGATCACAATGTCGTCTGCAAACATTGGCAAGTCCATGGAGAATCCTGCCTGGCCTCATCAGTCATCCATCACCACTGCAAACAAGAAGAGGCTCAGATTCTTGACGACAGCACAGCCAATTGTACCCACAATATCTGCTCTGCACATCAGTATTTATTTTAGTTATCATTATGAAGTAAAACCTAATTTATTCCTCTTTTGCTAGAAATCTAAATAATACAAGATTCCAGCCTTAGCAAGCAGCTTAAAATTAGCAATGTTTTTTTAAAATCTTATGTTGTGTGCATCTGTGTGCATTCTAAACAACAGAAATCATTCCTCAAGTGAAATCAGTGCCTATAAATAACAGTAAAAATATTCATCCAGTTGAATGACTGCTTCCCTATTGGATCATATTCTCTCCACATTTACATTCTTCATGTAAATCAACTTGAGATGGCATGTAATCTGCTTTAACACCTACACACT
The DNA here is from genome assembly GCA_024447675.2 of Pterophyllum scalare. Taxonomy (NCBI): domain Eukaryota; kingdom Metazoa; phylum Chordata; class Actinopteri; order Cichliformes; family Cichlidae; genus Pterophyllum; species Pterophyllum scalare. The sequence continues at coordinate 102,526 of JAMQGT020013994.1, forward strand.
GACTCATGCCTGTAGCCCCCAAAGCCCTATCGGAAGCGTTGCCAGTGTTAGTTGATGTTCACACAGCATAAATATGAATCATAGTCACACTTAATTCACATCTACTAGATGGCCTATAGTCCCACATAAAGAATGATCTCACTGAAACCAACTCTCAGGTAATTGCATAACTGCATCATTTCCGCAGCATGGCTAGCTATTGCTCATCCACGAGTTGTCCATGTTTCAGGGATAATCACACAGTGACTGGCATCTCTTCGCCAAATGATGAATGCATCAGTAGACCAATCTTAATTGTGTTTGATTGCAGCATCTTCCAACCCTGCAAAGTTAACTGAATGGGTTTACTGGTCTGTGATGAGATCTTTTCATCCTGTTTTTCCTAATTATGAAGATGGTGGGGCCTGTGGTGCTGTGGAAGATGGACAGGACGTTACAAATCAAGTTCCAGACTTGCGAGGAAAGCTCCTTGGAGAACACTTGATGTCTCAGTTGCAGTAGGCTTTATTTTCTTTTTGATCCTTTGCCTTTAAAAAGTCTAAATCTGCTTGCGTATTTACTCCAGTTATGAAAGTTATAAGCTGCTGTAGTGCCACATGTTTCTCCTGACCTCCCAAGAGTCCCAGACGTCCATTGTTTTCACAAATCCCCTCAGAGCCGTTCACATGGCTGCACTGCTTTGTTTCTCTGTTGCAATTTGTACAAAGATGACTTCTGTGGCTTCTGTGAGAGTTAACTGTGCTTACCTCCCCCCAGGTATGGGGGGTGGCTACCCTGGTTTTCCCTGGCACACCTGCTTCCATTAATACTTACCTACAGTATGTAACCTTGGTCCTCCTCTCAATTTCTTGCTGAATTGTTGAGCTTCATTGAGCAGTAGTGAGACTAAGGCCTCCTAGTAACTGTAAAGCTTGTTTTCTTGTTGCTGAGTATTTCTGTGTATTTACCATATTTGTCCTCCCCTGTCACCGATTTTGTTTTGTGTGCCAGCTTGTGTTACCTGTTACGTGTGCCTGACCCACTCTCACCCACGAAGAAATACTCTTCCAGATTCGAGTCTGTGAAATCCCTAACTGCATTCTTACCAGTGGGAGACTGTGAGAACTTACCCGAGACTGCATTGGTAAAATCAGTATCAATTTACCAGAACCCATAACCTGCGAAAACTGTGAACACTTGCCTGCCAACTGCCAACACTTACCTGATTTATGGACCCAACCATATGAAGAAACAAGGCTTAAAATCCTTTGCTTGATCAGTTTCTGTATTGCTGAATTATTATGAATACTCACCTGTGATTAATCTGAATTCGTTCATTAACATCTTTCCAGCGCTCAATTTCCTACAATTGAGTCCTTTGAGCAAACAGTTCCAAACTTTAAAAGTAAAATCTGATCTTACTATCTTATTAAATCTTAAATCTTACTATGCTTCTCATAATGTTCTATAATCATTCTCACTGGAAGATACACTTTTATTATTATTGTGAAAATGCTACCATCTTAGTTTGTGTAATGTTTGTCAGTGTTTGAGCCAACACAACAGTTTGTTGATCCAAGTTCACCCGTGAACTTTGGCCAAAGACACAAAGAATGCAGGCAGCCAGAAGATATTATTTTCCTTTTGTTGGGAGTGTTTACACCGACTAAACAAGTTATCTTTGAGCCAAAAAAATAATAATTGAGACCCATCACTTCATATGCATCTGAAGTATTTAGTATAAGCTTTTGAATACAAATAGGTGAATGGCATCTTTGTACAGCCTGTAGTAACCACATGCTTAGTCAGTGCTGATTAAGAGGAAATCCTTGAACAATTTTGTCCCTAAAACTTCTTTGAACCCCTGCTCTGCTGTGTTTGCACATGTCACCAATTTCAATGCAGTTACTTAATGACTTGGCTCATAATTAATCATGTAATTGCTCTCTCTTTAAGGACTAGCTGAAATGCATTAACTGCTGCCATACCTTTGCTAACCAGTGCTCATCTAACTTGTGAAGGAAACCTTTGCTACAACCAGTTTCTATGGTTACACCTGGCCCTCGGAGCACTGCGTGCACTTCATCTTGTTAGCAGACAGATAAGGTGAGGCAAGGTGAGACACATCCTAAAAAAGAAGGAAGGACAACGGGAGCTGAATGAAATGTTTTCCCTCTAGATCCAGTGGCTGCATCTCTTTTTCATTCAGTTAGTTGACAGCTCTCAGATTAACATACTAACCCTTTATGAAAAGGAACCAATAAAGGACAGTGCTCTGGAGTTGAACCCCATATTAAAGTTCACACATTAATGAAGGTTCACTCTTTGATGTACCATAGCATACATCTGTTGAGCTCCTCTGCTGACCTCTGGCATCCACAAGCCACTTTCTCAGCATCTCTGGCCCTTGCCTCTATGGGTAGCCACTCCCCACCGGGTCATCCTCAGAGCAGATGCACACTGGGGTTAAATGTCCCTCTCTCTTTTTCACAAGGTCAGGGCTCACTTCTACAGCTTCAAAGAAAATGGATGCTTGTTGAGAGGGGAGCATGGCAGTTAGTGTGCACAGAATTCGAAATACATGTAAAGTTCTTGCAGGGTTAATATAAATTTATGGAAATTTTATCTCCAATAAATGACCAGCACACACAGAGGCATCCACAGCACGAGGAATCTCGTCTAATTTTACCGCAGGTGTGTGAACGTGAGCTAGAGGAGAGAGAAAGGAGACGATCCCCAGAGCCGTGTGACATCAAAACGCGCTACCGCCGGTGACCTAGAAATGGAAGCGTGCGTCGACCGTGTGCGTAAGCAGCACTGGTGGCAAATAGTTGAGGATACTGTTTTACGTTGCTGATGGCGTTTCAAAATAAATAAATAAATATATAAGGACGCTGCAATTGGCTCGCTTTTAATCATATTTTTGGAAGCAATTAAAGGAGACGCAACAAAATACAGTAAATAAATGTATGTGTGGGTTGCCTCAGTTCATTCACGATCTCTTTGTCTCAGGATGCGCGGGCAGGCACGATGATGATAAATGCATGAACACGAAACATAACCCGCCACTAACACCGCAATATCTTAATAGCAGCGCGTAGACGTTTTAACCCGTCTCGTGTCGGTCATCATTTCCAAGCGATTAACGCGCGTGCCACAGGGGGCAGGGGGGCGGCGCTGGGTCTCGCAATATACACAACAAAAAATTTGATTTGTGTCGCTGTGCGTGCGGTAGGCGGAACCCGAGCGCTCTTCACATCCCACTTTTGAGAAGATTACGAGGACAGTTCATTCGGAAACACATGACAGAAAGGCAGCCTGGAGGCAAGGAGGTCGGACGTAGCCGGACGGAGGCTGTCAGCGCGCAGGCAGGCACAGGCGAGCAGCGAGCGGAGGCAAGATTCGTGTGGAGATATTTGGAGTTGGAGGAGGGCATTGGTACTTCTCTGGTAAGGCAATGAAAAGCTGCTTTAACCTTGATTTGTAGCTCTTGCAATGCATTAAACTTGACACGTTTTTTTTCATAGTGTAGAGATCACAATATTAGACTTCGCTTCGCTCTTTTTGCATATCGACAAAACATGAACATGCTGTCGCGTAACAGTGTTGGGTTCTTTCATTCAAGTAGCATGCAAGGTCCCTGGTACAGAGAGGTGACATTACAAACGTGCTACTATTGAGATTTTGTGCCGCCCTTTGGGCTACACAGACTCTCCAAGTACTTTTTTCCTCAGGGCTTATCCTCATATTCCACAGAGAACTGCATACATATTCCTGTGTACATCAGAGGGCACTTTTTATTTGTATTTATTTATTTTTTACTAGCATGATCAATTTGAGTACATTTGGGTAAGTTGGAGGTAAATTGGAGGCTTCTCACTTTAAATTCCCCGACAGTTCTCTGTGAACCACTGCTTCTTATTGTGTTGTGTTTTAAATGGCCACTGCATACTTAAAGCCCAACTCAACTCTGCACTGATTTCGTTTCTATTTTCATTGCATATGTGGTACTCAGGATTAGGAATATCGTTGTAATGGAGTCGATTTGACGCACGTAGTGACTGGGTTGGATTTTACTGGTTCTCACAGTTTAATTTGCATGTCTGTTATATATGTACTTGCAAGGCATCCACAGCTGGCTCATGCTGTCACAGTGTGCCTACAGGTGCCATCTGGTCCTCATGTTTGGTGATCTGATGGCCAGCCTGAGGAGCATAATTCACACTTTTGGTTGCATGCCAATTCTGACAAGGATGCGGGAAGGCAGAGAATATTTCACATGACACCCTTATATGCAGTAATAACTCTGTATCTGATGTTATTGGGTTGTACTACACAAATGTATTGCTTCTATCTGTTTAATATGATATTATAATAAGGATGTTTAATATGATAAGCATACTTCACTTTATATGCATGCATAGAATGATTTTTAGAAGATGCATTATCCATATAACTAGCTGTTGTTTAAAAAAAATATCTGAATAGCAGCGACAGGGTTTCTGGAGGGACCTGGAGGAAAAGTCTTCAGTCATTCTCTCTTCTATGATGAGTCACTTCAGGGGCTTAAGGGCAGCAGGTGAGACTGCGACTGCTGGACTTGACAGCCGGAGCGGACGAGATCTCATGTGTAGCCTACTTGGCCACTGCTGTTACAACTGACTGACTTCTCTTTCTGGTCCATGTGAGGGCAGTCTCCTGTACTATCCCAGAATTAAATCACACTGTTAACTGATTGATCCAGCCTCCGGTGGCATTGTGTGTGCTGAGCTTTTGAGCTGCTGTGTGATTAAAGCCTCCATTTGACTTATTCAGATTGTATTTGTGTACATTTAAGCATGCGCACATGCGTGCGGTCATGTACATGCATACAGGGCTGATTATTGGAATGGAAGTTGAAAGGACTCTGTGATCTAAATGTCACTGACTCTCAGATTGACGACAAAATGCATCGATTGACAAGACAAGCGGGAAAGAATGGGGAGCGCCATAAAACCGTGTTCTTGGCCTCTGTTCACACCTATAAATGGTTCTCTGCTGTGTTTGGTAAAGTGATCAATCAGCTCATTTCACTCTAAGCCATTATATCAGTTCAAGTATCAATCAATATTTGTGTTTCTTCTTTTTCAAACTCCAGTTAATGAAGCAGAAATGTTGATGACTCCTGCTCCCTCTTCTTCTCTCTCATGATTAGAGACACAGGACTTCACTAAGTTCTTATTTAATATCATCATAGCTCTGCATCTGTAGGAAGCATATTCAGATCCTGCAGCAATATTGGTTTACGTGTGCAAGATTGAAAAGAAAACACGATGGGACTTCTCAGTCTTAGAGTGCAATTTAGTTTCCCGTGAGAAGAAAGGAGCACCCTGCGGTGACTTTGTCAATAGTATTAAACTATGCACGGACCTGAGCCACTGTCTGGCCACAAGGGATTTGATTTTGGTCTTTGAGAAAGGGATAAAGAATTTGATTAACCATTTCTCCTCTATAGATACTCAGATACTCTTTGCCCTTTCATGGTCAATGCTATATTTTGTGAGCTTGTGAGAAAGATGGAACACACAACATCTAAATCCAATCTGATAATCCTGTATTTGAGTGCGTATCCTTTACACTGGAACTTCTAGCCTCATCTAGTAAAAATGTATATCAGATAGACCATTAGTTTGTAGTTAATATAAGTTCTTATTGTAGTTCCTATTATAGTTTGTAGGTGTGGGGCCACTATCTATTTATGGGCAAGTAGGTTCCTGTGTTTAAGATGTCATTAGTCACAGTATTACTACATTTTCAAAGTGCAGACAAGTTTATTGAAAACTATCTGTCTTACATAAGGTCACACCACTCGAGATAAATGCTAGCCCAATGGATGAGCTCCAAGAAGGGGAAAATTATTATACCGAACTATGTAATTAAGAGTGGATTGAGGAGAGTCTAAATCAGTGTCTCATGCAGAGCACTGTATGTTTAATTGAAATTTTATATCGGCTGAAATTCGTCCTACCAAGGTGTGGCTACATGTATAACAACACTGATTAGTTTGTACTGTGTAATCTTTCCCATTATTTTTGTTTGTGACCCCTTTAGGATGAACGTCTGATTCGTGAGTGGTAAGCTGTTTAACTGAAAAAAGTCAGTGCTTGAAGAAGTGTTACATAAGCATACAATATCTGTTTAATAAGAAAAAACAAAGACCACACAGAGGTAGGCATAATTTTGTGCAGTGGGATTATTATTATTATTTTTTTCAAATTTCCGGCCTCTAGTTTGAGGCTGGAACCACCACCAGAGGATTCTGTCAGTGGGCTTTAGGTGCTCGTGGGGCTTGATTAAATTGGCAAGGACATTTCAGTAGGACACACAGAGGAAAATCTTACCCATAGTCCACCTTAGAAACCCCCAAAGTCTGAATATATTATTCCTAGAACTGTATTTTTACTCATTATCCATCACTGGCCATTGTACTCTGTACAATAGTTCTATAAGGGATTTAATTTGTAAGCCTTACATTGATCTGATTATATTGGGTGCCCACTGTGCCCTGGAGTTCTCTGTCAGTACTAGGATTTGGGCTTCCATGGTGCTGTGGCATGTGACATAGTCAGCAGTACAATATCCACCCTGGTGGTCACACACTGCGTGAGTTGTACTTCCAGCTGAATGAATGCACTCTCTTCCCCCCTGCTTGCATCACCATGTGATGAGGAGGAAACAGGAGAGAGACAGGCAGCAGATGCCAGGAGAGGATGGTTCTTTGTTTTGGTGCAAACGATAAAGAGAAGACTGAGCTGGCATTGAAAAGTGTGGCAATGAGGGAGGATTGTCTGCATAGAAGGCCCTATAGATACGATGTCCTTTGCCGTGTTAGTGCTGTCCTCTGTGTTCAGTCCCTTGACAATCTGCTGTTGGAACCACAGAGTAACAAAAGCTCATGAAGAGACAAAAAAAAATGATGTGCTGTCTGTTTTTCTATCATTTATATACTGTATATTTGTGTTTTAACCTATTTTGAAATGTTCTTTTTGTTTTGTGTTTTTTTTGGCCACAGCAGCTTTATTGACAGTGTTGATATGATAGGAAAGCGGGAGAAGAGATGGGGGAAGACAAGCAGGAAAAAGCGACAGGCCGAGACTCAAACCTATGCTGCCTGCTTTCAGCCTCGCGGCAAGCATGGTCACCTGCTCCACCACTGAGCCACCCCGGTGCCCTATTTTAGCCTATTTTGATAACAAAAGCACTTAGTATTTAAGTATTTAATAAGACAGGTACATACGAATGGGACAAACAGTTCAAGCATCGCAAGCTGACTTGGACACACTATTTGCAACGTTTACATTAAACCATCATCAGGCAAATGGTCGACAAAGAGAAGCTGTTTCATGAAGGAAGTAGCTGTAGTCTTAAAGCCAGTTAGATTCCCCATGTTCTTTACAAAGTGCAACACATAGTTTTGATATGGCAAATAAAGTCTAAACTACCCACCCAGTTGTTTTCATGCATAAATATAAACACAACTTTAAACTTCATTCTCCTAACTTACCCCCAAAAAGTGGCTCCTCCAACCCCTCCAATGCTTCCTTTGGGCCATTCGCAAACTAGTTTGGACACCCTACTTGTTTCGTTTAAAGTTATAGTTTGTAAAATATCACCACTAGATGTCAGTAGATTGCAGTCAACTGAGTTCCCCCAATTCAAGTGCACTCCTAGCTACAGTGGTTGCTGTAAGACAAACAATTTATTCATCTGTAGTGAGTGTAGGCTGTCAGTCCGCTGTTTAACTCAGCTGTCAATATATGTTCATGTCTGTTTACACTGGAGGAGGCTGTAAAACTTTGTGAAAGGAGTCATATGAGTCAATGAGTCAATGAAACTCATTTCTGACTGATGACAGCGATACTGAGGTGAGCTGTTGAGGATATCCTGAACTTTTCTGTCAGTAAGTGCTGCTGTTTTTGCCACTGTTAGCTGCTGTTACCCAGTGTTAGTAAAACTGTCTTTGAAGTTGATCTAATATTGTTAGACTCAGACACTTGTCATAGGATGTGAGGATGTAATCAAACCATTTATCAGAGGGAAAGTGTGATTTTTAGGATGATCCAGCCTAACATTAGCTGACATAATGTTAGCTTATAACCAGCTGTTGTTGTTGTTCAGCCAGCTCGTCATCAGCTGTCTGGCGACAGGAGGGTTGCATGTCTAATCTGCTGACAATAAGTAATTATAACAGTATCGGGAATAAATGAGCATGTTTATGAATGTTTTCTTGTGTTAGAGCCCTGACTTAAGTTCAGGAGCTCAGGCTTGAGGTGAGGAAGAAGGGGATGAGGTGGAAATGAGGGAAGACAGAAAGCAGTGGTGGACATAATGAGAAAGAGATGATGAAAATATAAATGCAAAAGTGTGAAATGGTCATGTATAGTTTAAAAGAGTTATTTGTGATTTTTAACTAAAAGTAACTTATAAGGCGTACTACATTTGTGGCCTGTCTCTAGACACATACATAAAATGCGATTAGGCGGAACAGTGATATCCATCTCAGCTATTGTATTCCAGATGGCGGGGAATGAACACTTTTCTTCCCCATGTTATGTCTTATGTATATAAATGACGAACAGTAAACTGCAAAGTGAGGTTTATTTGTCAACCGGCCAGGTATATTTCTTGTTATTTGTTAAAAAAAATGGAGAATAACTTATCAAAACTGTTCATTACCATATATGTTATATTGGGTTAAGGAAATTAATATTGGCCAATCATCAACAGCCCTTGTTTAATTTCTAAAATGCAAGTATGAGTGGGTCTTAGAATTATTAATCAGTCATGCTTCAATTTGTTTTGATTTTTTTTAAATGTGAATCTTGGTCTACATTGGAACATTGTATCTACATTGGTCTATAGAGGGTATGGAAAGTATTCAGACCCCTTTAAATTTTTAAAGGCAAGACAGTGACCCTAAGCACACAGCTAAAATAACAAAGGAGTGGCTTCAGAACAACTCTGTGACCATTCTTGACTGGCCCAGCCAGAGCCCTGACCTAAACCCAATTGAGCATCTCCGGAGAGACCTGAAAATGGCTGTCCACCAGCATTCACCATCCAACCTGACGGAACTGGAGAGGATCTGCAAGGAAGAATGGCAGAGGATCCCCAAATCCAGGTGTGGAAAACTTGTTGCATCATTCCGAAGAAGACTCATGGCTGTACTAGCTCAAAAGGGTGCTTCTACTCAATACCGAGCAAAGGGTCTGAATACTTATGACCATGTGATATTTCAGTTTTTCTTTCTGAATAAATTTGCAAAAATTTCTACATTTCTGTTTTTTTCTGTCAAGATGGGGTGCTGAGTGTACATTAATGAGAAATAAAATGAACTTTTTTGATTTTAGCAAATGGCTGCAATGAAACAAAGATTTAAAAATTTAAAGGGGTCTGAATACTTTCTGTACTCACTGTAAATTGGGCCTTCCTTTTGCAGCAAGAACTCATGTTGAGACAACTAGGGGCTTGAAGCTATTGTCAGTATAGCCACAGTCTCTGTCACACAATGTGGTCTACTTAGACCCAGTGTGTCCAAAGTTTTGACTGGTACTATATGTTATAAATGACAAGCTTGGAAAAGATATTGGCACATAGCTGTAATTGCATCTATCTCACAGACTGAATTTAATTGGAATGGAAAAAAGAATGACCATGTCATCATTAAGTTAATATCCAAGCCAGTAGTGAATCCCATGTCTCCTTTTCATTTGATAAATTGAATAGGAGACATATAATACTCCAGAGTATAGAAAGCAAGTGAGCTGTCTTCATGCTCTAGGCAGCACCCTCACCTACCCTAAAGGGAGTGTTTTAGTAGTTAGAACATACAGTATCTCCTGTTCAGTTCAATTCAATTTTATTTATATAAATCACCAAATCACAACAACAGTTGCCTCAAGGCACTTTATATTGTAAGAAAAATCTCCCTTTTAACAGGAAGAAACCTCCAGCAGAACCAGACTCGGGGAGGGGCAGTAATATGCCATGACTGGTTGGTGGTGAGGGGAGGGAGACAGGATAAAAGAGAGCCAGAGATTAATAATAACTAATGATTAAATGCCAAGTGGTGTATAAACACATAGAAAGTGACGAGTTGAGTGAAGAAGAAATTCTCAGTGCTTCATGGGAACCACCCAGCAGCCTATTGCAGTGTAACTAAGGGATGGTTCAGGGTGACCTGATCCAGCCCTAACTGTAAGCTTTATCAAAAGGAAAGTTTTAAGCCTAATATTAAAAATAGAGAGGGTATTTGTCTTCTGAATCCAAACTGGGAGCTGTTTCAACAGAAGAGGGGCCTGAAAGCTGAAGGCTCTGCCTCCCAGTAACATTTTATCTCTTAAATTATATTTGAAAACAAAACTCACTCGCTTGCCCAAGTTTTGTGCAACCAAAATTTTTGACAGCGCATAATCTGATATCCTATCATAAAAACTTTTTAAAAAAGAACACGACTGTATTCTTTATATAAAGTGTTCTTACATTTTGTTTGCAGTTTTGGCTGTTACACTGGCTCAGCGTTGCTTCTGTGCTTCATACAGATATGATAAAAGCATCTTGTGAGCCACAGAGCCACCGGGCTAAGATCACATTCAGATCAGAAGACGGTACAGAGGCTCATTAACCTGCAACATTTTTAAAGCTGCTCAGCACCTCAAGAGAAATATGGTACTCGGAGGTGGTAATGTTGAAGATGGACCTTTTTGTGCTTTTCAGATTTGATTGGTTTTTTCTGTTTACATGCACTTCTCTCATATGCCAACACAGTACCCATGTTAGGTCAACAAAAGTCTTGCTTTTATTATGCTACACACCAAACCACTAAGCCATGAGCCAAAATATGATTATCAGCAGAGTCAAATGCACATGTTTTGTGGAAGCAAGAGGAGGAAGTCTGCTTAATTACAGAATTTGGAGATTACAGGTCCAATATTCATTCATAAATTAAATTATTTTTTTTTGACACCTTTTAAGGTAAATGCACAGGCTACTGCAGGAAGATTGCATTGATCATTTCAATATTACACAAACAGTAACTAAAGAAATGCATCAACAAAGTAAGGATGGGGAGATTTGGTTCCCCTTGAACTAGGAATATAGTGATGTTTTAATTTGCAGTGCAAATTTATTTCTTAGTAGTTACTAAGAAAATTCTAAGGTGATATTTCCCATGTGGATGGCTACTATCAGTCTAAATAACTTATGAACTTGTTACTACATCATCTACATCATCTGCTGCACCCTTTTTTGGATTACATCTTGCACTGGCGACGTCATGCGCATTAATGACATAAGCTGGAGACGTATCAAAGGCCCACCTCCTGGCAGACCCTTAGTATGAAGCTAAGAGCGTACATGTTTTGGATTTATTTTTGTGAAGTGGCAGGAAATTACATCTTTGTATACAGTGTGTGCCTTAAACCCATCCCTATAGCATATTTGTTTAAGTAGAGTCTGGAATGCACTGGTTTGAAGCTCACAGGGCACACTTGTCTGTGTGGTTGCTGTTTGACTGTCACTTCCAGTCTGTAGGGTGTCCAGTGTTAAAGTTGAGGCAAAGTGACAAGAAGTGTTGTGTGATTGTATAAATAAATTTAATTCCCAGTGAGTCACCACACCGGTGTCCCCATGCTGGCATATCACAAGGTACTAAAGACAAGTCTTTCCTGAGTTAAGCCTAACTTTGTAGTATAAACAGCCACCATCCTTGAGGTGGAGCGTGACAGTCAGGCCAGGAGGCAAAATAGTAGACATTTTCTCAAAAACAGAAAATGTCTTTGGGTGGACCTCAAATTGAACCAGTCCTGATGAGGCTTTGGTAATGGTTCCATTTCAGGTTTTAAGTTATGGTTTAGTTATTTTGAAATAGTCTTTATTGTTCCCGCTATATGTCATGTATTACATGTATTCTCAATTGAAAAGAGATGGTAAAGAGATAGGGTGTAGTTAGTGCTTTTCCTTTTCCTGGTTTGTAGCAGATGAAATAAAATTATACAGAGTTGAGTCCAGGTGTCAAAATTTGGTAGTTTATCAGTTTATTCACTCAGGTGGACTCTTAAACTGTGACCCAAACTGGATCTGCGTCTGTTTCTTAAAGCAGGGTGGAACCATACACCAGGCCGAGGTGTGGGGCCAAGATTTTAGAAGTTGCCACCAGTCGGTTTTTTCTAGCTGGGTATGGAGCAATAGAGCCAGTTTTACTAGGGTAAACCTGAACAACCTCACCACTGCTTATTACATGCATGCATGCTTAGGACAGTTCTTAATTCAACAAAACCTGTACAGAGATTTTTTTTTTCTTAAATTCTGCACAATTTGCATGATTCGCTCTACTACCAATGTGGTGATGTGAAGCAAAGTAAGTATTTCACTGACAGAGCATTCATACGTCCATGCTTTACTGGCACACGTCACCATATGTCGGCCAATCATTGGTAACAGTTGGTTAGAATAGTAAGCGACCCTCAACATGTGTATTCCTCATAGTATACTGTATATTTTAATTACAGCATTGGTATCAGTTTTCAATTGGTGCATTCCTAGTCGTCATCTGTTCTTTTGGACCAAATGGAGTTTTGAGGGGAATTTATTGCAGTTTGTTTTTTTCCTGCTTCAAACAGAATAATCATAATCAGACACTCCATCTGAAACATTTGCTGTGACATAATGTCTTTCCATCTCATAGTGTATATTTAAATGCACTGCTAATCTAGGACCACATCCTGTGTGGTATTATATTCTCTGGCGTGCGTGTCTCACGGCAGCTTATAGGAATGCTGATTATGAGGAGCATCTCAGAAGCTCACGTACAGATCTGTCAGTCAGAAGTTAATCTCCTATTCTCCCTGCTGGCTAATCACAGTGGTGCTTCATGGCCTACTGCAGAGAGGGAGAGAGGTCAGGAAAACACTGTAAGGAAACAGAATCAGGGGATGCCGGTACTCATGGGACAGTGGTAATGAGAGGCCTGGAGATAGTTAACACAAGATTTTGAACACTTACGCGTGTTGTGTTGGGAACATTTATTTCCTTTTCGAGTGTTAAATGCATAGCAACAACACCGCTCCAGTCATAGGAACATTCAGCTACCTCATCAGTGATGTGCAGAAGGCAACACTTACTCTGCTTAGAATAGAGTAATATAGAAACTCTGCTGCCCTACAAAGGCAGAGTGCAGAAACTACAGAAGCAGTCAAATGGACAAAAAAGTTTTTATTTTATTAGGCAGGGCAGCAAAATGTAAAACAAATAGAAAGACTAATGCTTTCATTTGGTGTCTTTTAAGGTTGATTCTTGCCACAAAAACCTACAGTATCTGAAAGGGTTCTCTGTTTTAGTATCCGGGTGGCATGGTGGTGCGGTGGTTAGTGCTGTCACCTCACAGCAAGTGTCTCCTCACGTCTGCGTGGGTTCTCTCTGGATACCCCAGCTTTCCCCCACAGTCCAAAGACATGCATGGGGTTAGCTTAATTGGTGATTTTCAGTTTCCTGTACATGTGAGTGGGTGAGGGTGGTTGTCTCTCTGTGTTGGCCCTGCGACAGATTGTGACCTGTTCAGGGTGTACCCTGCCTCTCACCCTGTGGCAGCTGGGATAGGCTCCAGCCCCTTCGCGACCATGAATTCGATAAGTGGAAGAAAATTGTTGGATGGATGTTTTAGTATCCAGTTGAACTAGTTTGTTTAAGAATGGAAAATTAGAAATTGAAAATTTTAATTCACAGATAGTCTTTTTAAAGCTTTGATACCAGTAATTAGGGTTGAAAACCTTTCATGGTTGAACCGATACTGGTACCAAAAATTTCCTGGAAATTCCAGAAAGTAGCTGTATTGATCTGAAACTTTTATTGGTTTGTTTCTACTTATGTTTTTCTTTTCTATTGTCTGGTTATCTTTTCTGCATTTCTGAGGAGGCCTGATAACCACAGATATTGGATTAAAAAGGGCCATCTTTGCTGTAAAGTCAATTCCACATTTTAACTCATTTTTGCTATCATAATAATGACAGCTTTATTTTCTGCCTGTAGCTATTTGGAGGGTTTCCTTCATTCAATAACAGCATGACATTTTCCCATTATGATGCTGCATTTGCTTTGTCTGTGTGTCTTTTTGTAAATTTCACCCTCATGTGAACACCAGAACACCAACAGATGGTTGTTGGATGCTTTGGTTAAGTCTTTTCTGCTGATTTGAGCCAGCTGTGTGCAGTGCTGCATCCAGAGGACTTAAACATAGCCTTCTGTGTGACATGACGTGAGGTCACGCTCAGGCTCGTCCCTCGTCAGCAGCTATTTTTATACAGGAGTGACCTGAGCGGTTTGATCCTGCTTTAACGAAATGGGCCGTAATCTGATCTTTTTTTATCATCCTTTCATAGGTCCTAAGTCTGAACTCATTGTTTTACAGTAAAACGTTGGCTGATAGACTTATTAGCTGCTCATCAGTGAAATTATGGGTATGTGTAATCTCTTAAACTCAAGGAAATCTCTTTCCATTCATGGACAGAACAGGAGGAAGATGAGATATTTGCTTTAGATGCTGCCTGTCATTTTTCCAGGACACCAATTATTGAAAGATAGGCAAGTAAATATAAATCAGTTATTACGCACGTCTTTATTTTCCTTTTGTTTAACTGGTTTAATAATACAGTACTGTGTCAGCAAAATTCTTGAGTCATCCCTCATTTCTTTATATTTTACTTCTAAGGAGCCAGATCTTCTTGTAATAACTTTTTAGAGTGGTCTTAAGCAATAGTTCTCCAGGCTTTCTGAAGGTCTTTCAAAGCTTTTCTTTTTCTTAGATATGACGATTCACTTCTTGCGTTCATATGGTAATTAAAACATTTTAGCTCTGCTTTACTGGACCTGGGTGTGAAAAACAATCAGTGATTGTCAGACACATTTCAACAGATTAAGAGCCCCTGAAAATTGCACTGGGGACTCAATTAGGAAATGCTCATATGGCCCCCAGGCCTGTTAGAATGTCATCAAGCAGTGACTGAAGAGGCAGTATTACAGTTTGAGATTACTCATTACATAAACACCCTCACCACCCACCAAGACACACAGAAGGCCACACATTT
This sequence comes from Pterophyllum scalare, assembly GCA_024447675.2. Classification (NCBI taxonomy): domain Eukaryota; kingdom Metazoa; phylum Chordata; class Actinopteri; order Cichliformes; family Cichlidae; genus Pterophyllum; species Pterophyllum scalare. Next base: position 117,624 of record JAMQGT020013994.1, read on the forward strand.
AATTACAGTATTCACTAAACTGACTGCAAACACATATTCACACAACAAGGACAGCAGTATGTTAGGGTGAATCAGCATGCACAGTGTTATTTGGTTCAGGTGTCACTTGGGAATAACGATTAGTGAAACCGCCTGGCTCTGCTTCCCTTCTCTTGGGATGACGTCTCTCGGTAGAATTGCTTACGTCAGAGCCAGCGAATGGAGGCACACACACTCACTGTGTGTTGGCAGATGGAGGTGATGCTTTGGATGAGGGCTTGAATAAACATAGCCTCTGCAGTTGCTGTGAAAAGACTCATTTACTCCCACCAAGAGCATCACATTGTGGCATTAAGACTTGCATGGCATTGGGATATTCAGAAAGTAGTGTGGAATTACTTATTTTTTTATAAAAAGATCCTTCTGTTGTTTAGTATAATTTTCTTTTCACCAGTCTGCATTTTTTTTCTTTAATGTGAAGCTTTTTAAAGTGATGCCTATATTATAGCTGGATTTGGTAAAAATTGGGTTTATTATAGTTATTCTCTTTATACCAGTGGCCTGTAATCAGAGATTCAATGTGAAAATCTAGATTAAATACCTCACTATCAAGCTTAGCAATGGTGTTATATACACTGCTCAAAAAATCAAGGAACACTTTAAAAGCACATCAGATCTAAATGAGGAAAAAAATGATGCCGGATATCTGTACTGATATGGACTGGCTAATTTGTTAGGAATGAAAAGATGCCACAACATTTGCTGGAAATGAAATTAATCAACCTACTGAGGGCTGAATTCAAAGACCTCAAAAATCAAACTAGAAAAAATGATGCGACAGGGTAGTCCATTTTGCCGAAATTTCATTGTAGCAACTTAGAATGGTACTCAGTGGTTTGGTACTCAGTGGCCCTCATGTGCTTGTATGCATGCCATGTAGGGGGCATGCTCCTAATGAGATGACTAATGATGTCCTGGGGTATCTCCTCCCAGATCTGGACCAGGGCATTACTGGGCTCCTGGACAGTCTTAGGTGCAAGCTGGTGGCATTGGATGGACCGAAACATAATGTCCTAGAGGTATTCTATTCGACTTAGGTGAGCCACCTACTTATTCTTGCCGCATGAGGCCGGACATTTTCGTGCATCAGGGGGAACCCAGGATCCATTGCATATACCAGTTGGGCTCCACAGTTCTGGGCAGAGAGCACAAGACCCACTAGAAGATGTCTGGCCCTCAGGCCACCCCCAAGTTTGGTTCTGATTCTTTGGTCAGTGACATTCACACCAGTGGCCTGCTGGTGGTCATTTTGTAGGGTTCTGACAATGTTCCTCCTTGTACAAAGGAGCAGATACCAGTCCTGCTGATGGATTAAGGACCTTCTATTGTCATGTCCAGCTCTCCTAGAGTAACTGCCTGTCTCCTGGAACCTCCTCCATGCGCTTGAGAATGTGCTGGGAGACACAGCAAACCTTCTGGCAATGGCATGCATTTATGTGCCATCCTGCAGGAGTTGGACTACCTGTGCAACTTCTGCAGGGTGCACATATCAACTCATGGTACCAGTAGTGAAACTGACCCTAGCCAAATGCAAAGCTTGTGAAAAAAACAGTCAGTATATTTACAGTGGCTGAGTTTGTGGTGAACGAGTGCAAAAGTCTTGTGCAAAAGTCTTGTAAAAGTCCAGTTGCACTTGGGATCATGATGACTTGGATGACTGAGAATCTGCACGGTCATTTTATATCTTCCTGTAAGGCTGTCTGTGTTCTGCATACTGTATAGTGCATTTAACAGAGGTGGCAAAAACATGCATTTGCAACTTAACTAGAAGCACAGATAGTTGTGTTAAAAAAATACTCTGGTAAAACTGGAAGCACTGATTCATCTTTTTCACTCAAGTAAAAGTACTTTCCACCTCTGGCATTTAACACCAAATAAACAACCTTGCAAATTCTTGAAACTCTGCCCTTATTTTTCTGGGATCTGACATCAGGGCAAACATATATATAAAAATATATTAGCATGACATAGTGTCTAGAGACTACAGAAAATCTCAGTTTATAGACAAAAGTCTGCTACTGTTTAATATCACAATGGTTCTATAGAAGCTGTGTTTCAATCTGTGGGGCTGAAACTCCATTGTTTCTTGTTTGTGGTCATTTGTGGTGACTTGTTTGGTCATAAAGCTGAGAACAATGCATACACACATAAAAGCTAGTAATGAAAAAAAGAGATTCAGGACACCTGAGTCACATCAAGGATTTTTGTACTGTGTTCAGACTTAGAGATAATAAAACAGTTGCACTGATGCTGAAAGCCCGTGTAGGCCTTTTCCCATCCTGTATTCGAATCCTCTCAATATCCATCCCTATTAATGGCCCTGTATGATATATACAGTATAGATTGTATTCTGTCCATGACAGTTTATGTCTTCTCACTCAATTGCTTTCAAGAATTTCATGTATTTCTTTTGCTATTGAACATAATCATTGCCGGCAATACAACTCAGACCAATCGGGTCTGCTGTTTCAAGCTCTGCTGCGCAAGGTCATTTAGGAGGAACCCTTGTAGCTGGACAGCCCATCGTGTATCGTCTTTGAATGGCTTCCCTCAACCACTTCGTGATTTGTAGACTGTTTGAGTGGCAGTGTGGTTCTGTGCAGTGATTTATCCCATGAGAGTGGTCCTGCCTCTGCCATTGCTACCGTCAGCAGCTCTGCTACAACTGTGCATGAATACAAGATACTGGCATTTACTGAATTCAAGGTGGCGTCTTTTCAATTAGAGGCCAGTGAAATACCTTTTCAGCCTCTCGAGTGGCCTGGCGAACTACAGCCAAGGGGGCCTCGGGAGTATAATGATGTCTGGCACAATAGTACCACTGTTCTCCAACCCGTTCCCAGGAAACCACACAACATGTGCCATTGTGCACTGTGCTTTGCTGCCCAACCACGTTGCCCGGCTTTAGCCAGAGATACCGAGAGTCCTGGCTGCGCAGTGAAGCTCACAGCAGTGTGGTTGGTAGGGCAGGTTCAGAGGATTGCTAGGTGAGGAATTTATTCACCACACACTGTATTTGATGTGTTGAAACATTTGTGCAAAAAGCTAGTACATTTAAAAGAGCGGGCTGTGAAACGGAAGAAGCCTGAGGGGACAAGGAGAGCTGAGTGGTTGCCAGGAATGGTAGTACAGAAAACCCTGAGCATTGTGGCGATGTTGAACCCTCCTCAATAAAAGAGGAAACTAAGAGAAAAGTGACAAGCAGAAAAATGGAGGCACAAAGACGGGTAGAACTGGTTCGTAGCTGGTCTTGGCTGGTTCTTCTCTTTTTATCCCAGTGCTGGAGATTCAATCATTTGTGTGTTCCTCCTTTATAGCCCCCAGTGTCATAGCTTCCACTGCTGTTTATGCAGCACACCAAAGGAGAACATTCAGGGCCAGCCAGATAGGGGGCTTTAGACAACAGCATCCAGGAGATACATGTCACTGGGGCTTTTCTGGGTCTCTCATGTCAGCTGGTCAGCTAAGACAACAAAACACAACAGGATGCTCAGGAAATAGAGGCCTGATGCAAAGCCCAGTGTGTCACAGCTAACTAAAAGATGTTTGTGCTCATCTGAGTGTAGACCTGTCAGCTGATGTGTTAATTATTCACGGCACTTGCAAAAACATCTATTTTCAACCTTATAGTTTTAGTGGGAGCTTATTTTTGCTGTTGATCACAGGAGGAAATGTTGGCTAGTTTTACAGACACGCTGACCTTCATTCTTTTCTGTTTCCAGTGCAGGGTTTAATAAAATGATGATTTAAAAAATGAGCAATTTTAATTAAATTCATCAGTGTTTTTAGGTTTATTGTTCTGAATTGTCTTTGTTTTTATTGCCATCCTATTTTTTGGTGTTTGATGAAAAGGATTTTGAGCTCAAGTGTGGTGATTGAAGATTCAAACTCCTTTGAATGATTTCAGGGTTAACTGTGATGCATCTCATTGTCTTACTGTTTATTACCTGCCAGAGCTAAACTGCTATAAAAAGGATAGTGGGCTGTCCAGTCATGTTTCATAGCAAAATGGTCATGCTAAATTACTGATTTTTTTTTTCTCTTACAGATCCCAAGAGGAAACTAATAGCTTCACTCTCAACCAACAACAGATTCACAAAAATCATATCACATCATTTCAAGGGACAAATTATTAGCTACTGTTAGCAGATATGAGTGAGGATAAACCAGCAGAGACTGCGGAGAACACTCCAGCTGAGGTGAGTGCCATTCCTAATGGGAAAGGCCATGAGCCTGGGGAGGAAATCTCAGAGTCAGCCAAAACACCACTTGCAGAAGACGGTGAAAAGTGAGTATACTATAGATTATTACAGTGTAAACTTGTATCAAAAATGCACACTTAAAACAATACTTAAGTTGCTGTTTTCATTGGGAATGGATTTATGTTTCTTGCAAAAGTATAATGTGTTTTACAGTTAACAGGAAAATCCTAAATCAGATCAGTGTTTGAAGGAGTGTGGAAGCTACTCTAGCTGGAGTAACAATTAAAAAAAAAAGCTACAGGCGTGACTTTAGAAGTCTGAGAGTAGGCCAAAATTGCTACTTCATTAGACATTTTAAACATATTTTGAGTAATTTCTTTATTTATCTGTTTTTTGCTTGTGTTGTCTTTGCAAAATATAAATCCACAGATATGATCTACCACCTATTTTCTGGTTTTCACAGACTGGTTTTATTTCAATAAAACATTAAAACATTTTCAAGGTATTCTGCCATTTAGACAAAACGGGAAAAGTCATTCTCAAGCCTCAAAATCATCTTGAATAAATATTTTCAAAGCAAGATACCGCCAGGGGTCATTAAAAATGCCAGACTGGATTGTTTGCTTCTAATTAGGTAAGCTGATTTACTCTCCTGGCAGTGGAGGTCTTACTTTTTCATGCTTTACTTGAATGTGTAGCTTCCCTGTGCCTTTTTTCCACCAAACATGAATCAGATGAGTTTGTTTTTTTTGCTGACCTGCTGCCTGTGGCAGTACTGTGGCCTAGTCATTAGAGTGACACTCACAACAGAAGGCACAACCCATGTAACAGCAAAGACCGCATGAATATTAGACGTCTTTTGAAGTGCCTTTGAGCAAAAATATTTTCTTACCGCCTTCTCAGTTACTGTACTAGAATTTGTGCTGGATAATAGAATGAGCTCAGCGCCTAATTATCATGTCACTGTCTGTCTAGCAATACTTTTTGTATCCTCTGCCCATGTAATAGATGGGATAATTAAAGCGTCTCTCTCCAGGATACAGACGATAATTTATAGACAATCACTTCACTGTACTGTTATTGCTCTTATTAAATTATGACTGTGGGTGTTGTTTTTCCACTTTGTGCTCTCGTTGGGTGATGGATGACCTCTCTCTACACTGCTTGTAGAGAAACTGTAGCCAATAGTGCCCAGAATGCTAGGTATGTATGATGCAATAAAGGAGAGAAAATATGTTTCGGTGTGTGCCATCTGTCTCACTTGTTTTCTTTTTTGTGAAAATTACCACAGAAACGCAGTAAGGCAGTTTATTTGAGTTTTTCTGCTCTTCGTGCGGCTGCTTTGTCTTCCTGTGACACTTTTTGTAATTGTTAGTCCTCACAGAACTGAAAATGCAGACACCAATCTACCAGAGAGCCAGGAATTCTTATCAGCTATGGAGGATAAGAAGACAACACGCTTTACAGACGTAAGTTCAAACGCATGTCAGCTTTATTGTAATTATAGGCAAAGCCTGCGAGTGCTTGAAGATTTAACACGCTTACTCTGCTCCTCTGTCTCCTGTCGGTTGTAGTTTGAAGGAAAAACCTCATTCGGGATGTCTGTCTTCAACTTGGGCAATGCAATCATGGGTAGTGGAATCCTAGGACTTGCGTACGCCATGGCCAACGCAGGGGTTGTCCTGTTTTTGTAAGTTATTCACATACATCTGATATGATAAATAAACTATTTCCACGATTGCAGATTAGCAGCATTACATCACTGACAGATATCTGATTCATTCCTTCCTTCTAAGGTCGCTCCAGGTCGAGGTCTGTGTCATAAATAGCACCTAATTGTATTATAATTGTCTTGTATTAACCCAGCAGCAGAACTTCATTATGACACAGAAACCAATAACACTGGGTGCATTTGTTTGATAAATAATGACTCAGAAAGATCATACTGGAACTCATTTGCATGTGCTATACACAAGAACAATTGCAATAACAGATGCAAAAAAAATTTTTACCACATTATTTCTGTGCTGTTGTTGTTGTGCCTTCAAACAGTGTGTGTGTGTGGGTGCTGTGTGTGAGAGCAGCTTAACATTTAGAATAGCAATGCAATCTGTTGGGTTAATGACGTCACAGTCCACGGCAGTTGTTATTTTTCTGTCCAGTTACATGCACTGGAGGTCTTTTGACCTTTCATTGACAGTTCCCGTGCTTTCTATGCTCGATTGCACCATTTATTTATGAAGTGTTGGTTGTGGTATTTGTTGAAAAGACAGAAGCTCATTTGAATCATCCTTTAACGTTTGCAGACAAGAGATTCTTTACATTTCATTGGCATGTTAATGTTGTGCCTTATACTGTCCTGCCGTCATCATCACCGATATTTTTGTCAACGCGTTAGCTGTAACAGTCGCACGTTTGAGCTCTAAAATCCAAATCTTTAATACAAGGATAGGGTTATGCAGGTTGAGGCAGTCAGACAGGCAAACACAAGTGGGCAAGGCAAAAATCCAAAAACAACAAAAAAGAGTCATTCATCTATAAAGCTAACTGGAAACACAAGGAAGCTAATGAAAATCGTCAAGGAAAATCTCAACTCAAAACAAAAGAACACAGTAGAAAATGGTGAAGGGAAGTCACAAGATGGTCTATCAAAGGAACAAGAGGAAGCAGGGGTGTATATATACTGGGTGTGTGATAGACAGGTGGGGCCGAAAACTGTCGGGACACAGGACAAAGGGCGGAAGTAGAACTAACACGAGGTGGATGAAGGTGAACAATTATTAAAAAAACAAAAACAAACAAAAAAAGACATCACACCACCCGATCTGAATCTCATTCCATTATGGACAGGTCTACTGCATAGAAGCCATGTATCCTATCCTAATATAATTTCAAGTGGGCATTGTTGTGATTTATGATGGCTGGATCCTACAAAGACACAGTAATGCTGTGAAACTACAATATTAAAGCCAAGATGTTCACATGATACTGGGCTGATAAGCTGTCAAAGCTTTGCACGGCGTGGTGTCTTAATGTGCATGTTTGCGAAGCTTATAGTTTTAAGCTTAATCTGTTTTATTGCACAGTCCTCAAAAATAATCAGGCTTGTGTTTCTAGAGGGTGACTCCATGGGTGGAATCAGCACTTTCACTCATCTTCTTGTCTTCTTGTCACCCCTGATTGATGGTGCTAGACTGTAAGGTGGCTGTTGCTGAAGCTACACATTTTTTTTCTGTGAAGGATTAAAGGGCACTGTTCTAAGACACATGGCGCTCCATTTCTTAGAGATTTCTGACGCCTACAGTTTATTGAACTATCCATCAACTACAGTGAAAGGGCAAGTGATATAATGTACACTTGTATTGTTTTATTGTGTTTTAGGTGTGCTTGTAGCGCGATTAATCATTGTCTTTAAATGCCTTTCAAGGATACTGCCACTCTGCTCTAAAGGTTTTATCAAATGTAAATGAAAACACAGAGATGATTATATTGAAACTGTTTTTACTGTGCGGCCAACCAGCGATAAGAAAAAAAATCAATTTCTTTCTGTACTTTAAATGATACAGTAAACTGTGAACTATGATGGATCATGAATTAGATGATTTACGTCATTTTTACGATTGAAATGGAAGGCCTCGCTTATTTCAGCAAGATGGTGCCAAGCCACAGCATACACAAAAAAGTCTAGTAATGCTGCACATGTTGCAACAGCATGTCTCTGTACTCAAAGCTTGCAGCCTGAATCCGTCACCCAATAAAAAATTGTGGCACAATGTAAAACATGACAACGGGCATCGGAGCTTCTGTATCAAATGAGAAATTGCTTTTAAAAATGCTCCATCCCAACTGTTTTGGAACATTTCACGTCATTTATTTTTCAAAAAATGTTTCTTATTTTCAAGGTTGTCTTTCAAGTTACATGTTGTCTTTGAAGTATTTTTTAATTAGATAGAACTTTTCACAACCTTTTTAAAAAAATGGGTTTCCATGGGAAATATGTCTGGATTTTTCTCTCACAGTAGATAAAGTCATGTGACTGGTTTTCCTAAACCGTCTCTCACTAAACACCATTCTGTTTGACAGTAGTCAACTAACTCATAACAAATAACCATGTGCAAGTGTATAGTACGCGACTAAATTAAACAAGATTTATATCTGCATGATCTTGTATTAAACAATGGAGCAACAGCTCAGGATCAGAGACACATTTGACAAGAAATCCTGGAAATTTTTCTGTGCTCTACATTGGCCTTCAGGCTGTCGATTGCCTCAGAATTCACATATAATCTTTTGGTAAATGGATTAGTCCATATATAGCGCTTTTCTACTCAATTTGAGAACTCAAAACATTTTCTTTCCTTAAGCCTCATTCACACAAGCACTTTTTTCTTTGCCTAAGCACTTTGACCCTGTTCACCCACTCACACTCTGAACACTGCATCAGGGAAAACTCAGGGTTCAGTACCCCAAGGAGTTGGAGGAGACAGGGATCGGACCACTGACCGCCTTTTCTTATCATCAGTGTACTGTGTCATTCTGAACATATACCAAAAAATGAGTGTTTGCTCAAACAAATGGAGAAAATAAATGCCAAAATAAATTAATGAACTTCAGTATACACAGTGCTATGAGGCAAGTTGCCTCATGTTTGTTCACCATCCACTGGACACTTCATGCTAGTACCCGATTGGACCCCTTTTGCCTTCAGAACTGCATCAGTTCTTTGTGACATAGATTCAACAAAGCCATGAAAATATGCCTCAGAGATTTTGGTCCATATTGATATGATAGCATCACACAGTTGCTGCAGATTTGTCAGATGCACATTGATGATGTGAATCTCCCATTCCACCACATCCCAAAGGTGCTCTATTGGCTTGAGATCTGGTGACTGTGGAGGCTGTTTGAGCACAGTAAACTCATTGTCATGTTCAACAAAACATCTTGACATGATTTGAGCTTTATGACACAGCACATTATCCTGCTGGAAGTATCCGTCAGAAGATGGATACACTGTGGTCATAAAGGGATGTTCATGGCCAGCAACAATACTCACGTAGGCTGTGGTGTTTACTGAGGGGCCCAAAGTGTGCCAAGAAAATACCCCCCACACCATTACACCACCAGCAGCAGCCTGAACCTTTGATACACAGTAGGACAGACCATTTGAAAGCCCATCTGCTTCAAGGTTTGATGTGTTGTGCAGTCTAAGATTCTCTTCTGTATAGTTGTAACGAGTGGTTATTTGAGTTACTGTTGCCTTCTTGAAGCAGCCAGACCATTCTCTTCTGACCTAAATAAAGGTCTAATAAAGGTCTTTGAATGAATGTTGGAAATGCCCTTTGTTTCTGTTTCCTTATGTTTTATATCACTTCAGTTCTTGCTTGTGTGTGCCCTGGTCTGGGAAGGAATGCAGTGGGGTAGAAAGCTGAGAACAGAACTACAGTGACCCAAGTGTGTCAGTCTGTCTGTCAGCAAATCTGTCCTCCCACTGCCACTTGACTGACTAAATCTTCGCCCTCAAGTCAGCTCAGCATTCTTCCACATAGTTGAATAAACCCCCAAACAAACAAACAAACAAACAAACAAAAAAAAACTGTTAACTGGCCAAGAGTTGAAGTTGAGGTTAAAGACCGGCTGCCTGGCCTTTCCAATGTGAGAGAAATGGAGAGAGAGTGTGTAAGAAAGAACGTTAATAATGTTGCCAACAGTTAAAGCAAAAGAGAAAAGAGAGAAACAGTTGGAATGAGGTGGACGGGGTCTGGGAAAATCAGTAGATCAGGACTGAAATTGAAAGAAAATTCTTAAAATTGTGATATTTCTTTAGACCACTCTCTCAAAAATACAAAACCCCCCACAAAATACCAGTGAAATATTAGAATATTACATTAAAGTACAGACACCTCATCCATATAAATACACGCATCTATCTATAAATATGGCACAAATAGACCATATTTTTGTGGTCACTGTTAGTTTGTATATGTACGCTAAGATTATTGTCCAACTTTTTCAAATATTTGCCAATATCACCTCAGATTTCTAAACACAGACCCATCCAGATGGTTGGGCATGTGGAGCGGTCTGTGTTGTGCAATGGTGGTTTGAAGAAATAGAAACTCACAAATAAACAGTGAAATCTGTTTTTGAAGCAGAATACAATTATCCTGTTCCTGCATCTAAATATATGAATCTAATTACCAAATAGAAAAGACAGGAAATAGAGTAAGAGAAATTACATGTAAAAAAAAAAGAAAAGAAAGAAAACTGAATATGAATCAGTGCAGAGAGAATTGTTGAAAGATCCTCTCAAGGAAATAACTCTGTTCCTGAAAATGGAGGGAATGACATGTTGTGACTGTAGTAGGTTACTTCCTCACTTTGGAATAAAGAGAAGGATGATTACTGTTTACAAAAGATTTTTCTCATTTTGTCAATCTTAGGATTGAAAATGTTTTTTTTAAACAGCCCATCTGGTGTGTGAGCTAGAGGCCAGAGGGGCAGACAGGGTAACCTCCTTGGCTCAGCTGGAGTAACAATCTGGTATAAAGCAAAGCCACGGGGACACTAGTTTTCCAACGCAACTATATACCAGCATTCAGAGAATGAAAGCTTATGGTGCAGCTGTATAAATAACCTCTAGGATAACGTACAGTGTAAAAACACTACATATAAAACCACTTTTTTTTGGTTGTCACTTAATAGAGACAATTGGTGGGAGAAGTGATAGTAATGTTCATCTGATGTTGTACTTTTGTTTCAGGTTACTCCTAACAGTGGTAGCAGTACTTTCATCATATTCCATCCATTTACTTCTGAAGTCATCTGGCATTGTAGGTACGTATATACAGTAGTTAAACAATGGATTGGATTTTCTCATTAGCAAACATATAAATTGCCCTGCGATATCAGTGTCTCAACACTCTGTACTTTATGACCTGGATTTATCAACAAATAATGTTCTTTAATTTTGTGGTTTTTGTGGTTCAGGTATTCGTGCATATGAGCAGCTCGGCTACAGGGCGTTTGGGACCCCGGGTAAGATGGCAGCAGGTATTGCCATCACGCTGCAGAACATTGGAGGTGAGCTCACACACTGCCTTCTGCCCTGAAAATGCAAATAATTAAATAAATATAATAATGATAATTTGATCTTTCCTATTTTTTTCATTTTCTGGGATACTGCCAATAATATTACAAGTATGAAATACCAATTTACTCCTTGAGACTGATGCTTATACTGATGTATGGATGTGTGCTTATATCTCTTCTCCATAGCCATGTCCAGTTACCTGTACATAGTCAAGTATGAGCTGCCTTTGGTCATCCAGGCTTTTCTACAGGTGAACAAACCTGCAGGGTGAGTTCCTAATGCACAACACAAAAATATTTGTTCAGTCAGTTTTAACAACAACATTTAACATTGGATCCAGTGACAACAGAAGATTCAGAAAAAAAAAAAGAAAAAAGAACAGATATGCCAGATTGCACAAGAACTTGCCTGAAAATCAATGGCAAATCTTATGGAGCGATGAATCCAAATTTGAAAATTTTGGTTGAATTTGTGGACACCCTGTCATGGTTTGCCAGTGGTGTTGGAGATCTTGTCAAAATTGATAAAATTCTGAACACAGAAATGTACCATCAGCTTTTGATCCACCATGCAATATCATCTAAAACAGGAGTGCCAAACTCCTGGCCTGCGGGCCACTTCCATAGTAGGGGGCGGGACCAAAAATGGCCAGCGGGCCGGAAGTTTGACGCCTGTGATCTAGAAAGTGTCTGATTAGCAGCAGCTTCATTCTTCAGCATGATCAATGATCCCAAACACACTGCCAATGGAGTAAAAGCATACCTGGATAAAAAAAAAAAACACACAAAGGGGGCACCAGGGTGGCTCAGTGGTAGAGCAACCACATATATGCCGTGAGGCAAAAGCTGGCAGTGCAGGCTCGAGTCTCGGCCTGTGCTCCCTGCCGCATGGCTTCCCCCGTCTCCTCCCCCGCCTTCCTGTCACAACCCATACTGTCAATAAAGCCACTGTGGCCAAAAATGAAAAACACACAAAGAAGCACTATCATCCTTTCCTATTTTCCTAGCAAAATATAAAGAAGTGAGGGGTTGCGCAACCATTTTTTAGAGTACTATATGTCAAAATTTTCTTTTTGTAAAATATGAAAACTCTACTTTGGTCTTCCAACTTGAATTACAGTATATATTGCATTTCTATATCTTGTGTTACCAGCTATGATAATGCACTGAAATTTGGTTCCCCACACCTCCTCACGCTACAAAAAGCAGTGCACAATCCCAGTACTTCTCAATGGGACCTCATGCAGGCATTCTGCATCAGCAAAGATTTCAGCATTTAAAGGGGAGTCCTGCCAAGTTGGGGCAATTGTCAGGCCTGGTGCCGCTCTGGACGCTCTAAGCAGCTGGCGTGAGAACAGCTGTCATAGTGACCCCAGAGGAGGAGTGCAGCATGGCCACTGAGAGCAATGACATCAAAACACTGCTAGACTCCACAGCTGAAAATGTAAACCATGGGATATCACTGGTTAGTGCAGGTGGTCTCAGGGACAAACAACACTCCCTTTCTTGGATGGGATTTCCAGTATGATCTTACCCCATCCACATTTACCCCAGTTAGAGCCTCTCCTCACCTACTTTCTTTTTTGAGAGAAGTGATTGAGGAGGAAGGGGGTAGAAATAAGACTATACTGGATGTATGGTAACATTTGAATGCCAAGTAACTTCGCCTTCAGGCACAGAGCCTTATGGAAATGTTTAAAGTGCAGGAACTGTCCCTTCTATATTACAGAACTAGCTACAAAAATAGTGCATGCACATGGTTGGTTTTTACCCGAAGAGAGGAGAATAAAGGCTTACTGCTTCATTTGCTCATAAAAGCATAGATTGCTATGTCACACTATACGCAGTCCCAATACTGTGACATTGTGTCCACATCGTGTTTTTGGTGTCAACTCTGTTTTCTCTGTGTAGCAGTGTCGGCTTTGGGTCACGGTCAACAATCACTGTTTATTTGAAATGACAGACTAGATTGTCCCAGTGGCATTTCATCCTGTCAGTGGGTGTGCATTTATATTGCTAGACTATAGAGGGGGTGGCCAAAATAAAAGGGGAACCTCATAATTTGCAACAAGCACAACCATATTCTGTAAATTTCTATAAATTTAACTCCTTTCATTCATAGTTATTTTAGATCCTTTTGATTTAGCTTTTAAGAACATGAAAAACAAGACGCATGGCACATAAGGACGTGTCTCATATGTACAGGATACCTGATGTTTTGTCCACCCTCCACATGTGTAAACAACACACTTGGGTGTATGTCTATTTGTGTCTGGATGTGTTGTGTGGCTAGCTCGCATACACAATTAATGAACACCTGAGGCTGTGCCAGTGTATTCGATTACATGTTCGATCAGTCAGCTTATGATCAGGTTGCGAGTGCATCAGTGTCCAGAGGGCTGTATGTATATGAGTCTACATCTGCCTCTTTGTGTGTGATTACAGGATTGTTCGCGTGTATGTGTTTCAGTGAGAGATTGTGTCCCATAGGCCAGATGGCTGCAGGGCACGATCAGACGAGAATAGGCAAGGGATAGATGTGCCTCTTCTTTTCAGAGATGTGTACGTGGGTGTATATATGTTGCAACAGATGTTGCTCTCTGTCACAGCACTCACCTGACAGAAGACTGGAAATGAATAACCCCCATACTGTGCCCTGCTAAAAAAAACTCAGAGGTTTCTTCCTAGACACAGCTCTTCAGGTGACTGCACCATGTGGCATGTTGTTTCAGTGGATTCTGTTTGTCATATGTTTTGCTCAACTCCTCATATGAATCTCTTCTTTTTAGTCAATATTTTCCTGCTTTGCACAATACATAGTGATTCACTGTATTTAAACTTTATTTCACTTCTGCAATCAGTCAGTGGATACCATATCATTGTGTATCAGCAATAATACTCAGACTAAATACAGCATAGCATACATTTGTAACTAAAAAATATTAATGCTACACAATTTACTGTATGATCTCTGGTTGTATTAGGTAGTTGTTGGCAATGTTGCAAATCAGTTGGGTCTGGTTGCAGTGATATGAGATTTTCACTATATAGGAACCCTCAGAAAATATCACAATTAATGCAGTTATTGACCAGGTAACAACTCCTCTGAATGATGGACAGGACAAACAAAAACATGCAATTAGCCTTTTTTTGAACTGGAGACCCTCCTTTTTATTAAAGTCCATTTTTCTGTTTTTCTTGAAAAAGGCAGATTTAGAGATTACTGTTATTCAGTTCAGTCTTTGTTGATAGTGACTCTCTTTAAAAATCTGACAACTACAGTATGATGAAATGACATAAGCACATGTCAAATAGCAACCATCGATCACGCCTGCCATCATATTTGTGATATCTACTTTCACTGTGTGTTTTTGTTTTCGCACAAACACGGGACTGTTCCTAGAGAGCTGCCTCCAATTTTAGAAGTATTTTATCCAGCAGCTTATCACGATTTGCAGAACAATAACAGGTGACAGCTCAAGAAATTCATTTAATTAGTCAGCGACAATAAAACTCAACTTTTTATGTCATGTCTTATTGTGTGCAACTGCCCCTAAAAACATTCTCATAAACAATACTGAGGATGTAACCTCTGTGTCCTTGTTACAGCTGCAGGTTTTAGTGTTATGTGCTATGGGCAGCAAAGAGGCTTATGTTTTCAACTCTGAATGTTTGACTTCAGGCCAGTTGAGTTTGTTTTGTTCTCTTTTCTTTCCAGGTGTGAATTAAACTGCTTGTGGCGATGTAAAATATTCCTTTTTAGTGTAAGGTGTTCACATGCTTTTTTTCCTATGCATTGATCTGACGTTTAGGTGTCTGTGTGTTTCTTCCTCTCTGCAGTGAATGGTACCTGAATGGAAACTACCTTGTGATCATTGTATCTATTGCAATAATATTACCACTGACTCTCATGAAACAGCTAGGTGAGTGTGCAATGTCATGACTTTGTTTATAGCAGGATCAAGTAGAAGCTTATTTTAGCTGCTCGTGCTTATTGCTAAACAGGAGCAGGAGTGGCTACAGTGGAGTGTTAGTTAATGATAAGCACCATAAACCGTGGATCATACAAGACCAAATAAGGCAGCTGCAGAGTGACTGCATTAGAAAGTCACACTGCAGCTGTGTTTTTAAGAGGACGAAGGCAGTGTGTTTCCCTCAGAAAATGTTTAAAACAGAAGGAGGACGAGAGGAAGCCACTAAAAAAAAATGCTGAGGATATATGACAGGTAGTTGCCTCTGTTTAGGGAATTAAACAGTGAACAAGGTGGTAATAGAAAATGAAAAGATTTCCTTTCTGACATGGTTTTGCTATGTTGGGAGCAGCCTGACTTTAATGATACAGCTTTTACAGAAGCTACTCGCAACTTATGTTGCTGCAATGCTTTGATAAAGAAATATAACTGACTGATAGAATGGTAACATCAGGTCTTAGCATTGTTACAGCCCAGGGGTAAGGTTTCCAAATTTCAAACTATCGTTGTGAAACTCACCCTAGATATTACAAAATATTTGGCTCATAAGATTTAAAATAGTTAGCACTCAAGGATGCTTTGAGCAGATTTTTATCCATCATCAAGACTCAAACACTGAATCAAGCATATTACCTAAATAAAAAATGAGTCTCTGTCTCAATGCCAATGATAAACAGCTCAAAATAAAACAAATGAAAAGAAGGAAAAAGGGACATCTAGTCTGGAAAAGAGAAGAGGGGGCATTTCTGACCTCCTGTAAGAAGTCTGTGTCCTGCCGAATCACTGATTCCAGTAATGAGCTCTGAGCATATTAAGTCAGTTTATGTTGTGTTATGCTGCTTTACCTCACATATGATTAATCATTACTGATAGGCAATACCTTTAATATTTCTTATATATTATATATTGTATGTCATGATGAGAGAAAAGCTAATGAATCATTTGTGTTTTAGGATATCTGGGATACACCAGCGGCTTTTCACTGAGCTGCATGGTTTTCTTCCTCATTGCAGTAAGTCCACTGATTTCGGGTATACCCACATGTAAACTAGACATCACATCTTTATTATTGTCTGTTGGGTGACAGCATAGTCAGATGCACTGGGACCCTCCCACCACCTATTCAGTATTCCCTACTGTCTCTACTCATTGCTATGGACTAATGTCTGCATGCGGCTGTTCCAGGCTGTCTTCTCTGTGTTTCTCTGACCTAGTTTTGGCTGCGTGAGCTGTAATCCACTCTTCTCTCTCTCTTTCTCTCCCCCCTCTCTCTCCCCCTCTCTCTCTCTCTCTCTCTCTCTCCCTCTCTTTCTCTCTCTCACTCTCTCTCTCACTCTCTCTTTCTCTCTCTCGCTCTCTCTCTCTCCCTCTCTTTCTCTCTCTCACTCTCTCTCTCACTCTCTCTTTCTCTCTCTCTCACTCTCTCTCTCTCTGGGTCTCTCATTGACATATTTTCTACCTGTTTACATATTCATCATTTCCCAAAGCCTTTGTTTCTGTCTGACGCTGTTCTCCTCTGCACTGTACAGGTCATCTACAAGAAGTTCAACGTCTCTTGTCCATTTGGGAACTCTTCTTCTAACAGCACTACCAGTGGGATGAATGTCACAGATCCAGGTGGGGAGGACGATCCTGCCTGTATTCCCAAAATGGCCAACCTCAACTCCCAAGTAGGTTCACGCATGTCACTGACTCAGCAAACCCACCTCCACTGCCATGGCCTCTGACAGCCACCCACTTATTTCACAGTCATCTTCAGCATGTTGCCAGTGCCACTTCACAGGCTAAGCATGGTTTGAAGCACTCAGTTTCACTGAAGAACGTCAGGACATTTATCAAGTTTTTAATGTTAGACAAAACTCACAGTAATGCAAGTCTCACAGGTGGACAGTGACCCATGAGCTGCCTGATAAATTGCTTTGGCATTTGGGTTCCTACTGTGAGATCATGAGGTTTGCCCCTCTCTGGGCCAAAGAGACAGGTAATGAGTGAAATGGGAAAAGCCTGACATTTTACTAAGTACCTTTTGTTTTTTCTTTTTTCCTTACAAAGAGTACATACTTTCACAACAGGATGGTCTTCAAAGAGCCTTAACTTCAGCTGGATAAAGTTGTCAGTTCACTTACTTTACAAGGCCTGTTCCAGTTTGAGTTTTTGAACACTGAGATGGGAAACTCTTGACTTTTTGTTTCCAGAACAGGTGATCAGAGTCAGCTCTTGAGTATGTTCAACATTGAGTCATGAGCGCGTTTGTGGGCAATAAAGAAAAACCATCAGAAATATCGGGGGAGGGGGCTCAGCGCTGTCCACACAGAGTCTGTTACCCCACTAGCCCCGGTTTATGAAACAGAAACTCCAGAGTTTCCGTCATCCCAGGGTTAACAAACTCAGGCTATTCACTAAACCTCCTTTCTGGGAAAAGCACCAGAACATTAGCAAAAACTGATTAGCTGTTCTTTATTTTTTATGAAATCCTATCAAGATTTTCTTGGCATCCCTTAAAGAAGTATGAAACTTTCTTTGCCCAGGCTAGTAAGACCAATTCCTGCTGCTTAGCAGCTTACCAGTAAGGCATTCGTAAATAGGCTAAAGCTGGTCTACAGCCAGGCCCAAGTTAATCACAGGGAAACAATTAGCTCTCTGTGATGTGTCTGGGGGAGTATTGGGCAGTAAAGCGCGAGGTTGGTGGTAAGACGTCTGGGATGGCGCTGCTGTATCTATGGTGACCTGTTGGGGTTCATTTTCAGACGGCCTACACCATCCCCATCCTGGCGTTCGCCTTTGTGTGCCACCCCGAAGTGCTCCCCATCTACACAGAGCTGCGCAAGTATGTTCATATAATGGAAACACCTGCTAAGTTCTTGGATAAGAAATCAATTGTATAACAAAGAGCAAAGCTACTGTGTCTGCTTTGTGCTTGGCTCATCATATGCACTCAGTCACATGCACTGCTTTCACTTTATTTTGAAGTATGTTGGCACTGCTTGAATGGTGTAGCATGTTGTTAGTGTAAATGTACCATCCTCTTTGACCCACTGATGATTTTAATTTGAATCTATGCAAGAGAAGTAGCCCTGGAGCAGAAGACGGTATTTTATAGTAATTGGGCTATATGTTTCCTTCGTGGGCATAATACAGTAATGTTTTGTGTGTTTGTTTGTGTGTGTTTATGACATCACATGGCAATATTTTCTGGTTTCAGTGCCACCAAGAAAAAGATGCAGCATGTGGCCAACATCTCCATTGCAATAATGTACATCATGTACTTCCTGGCTGCTCTTTTTGGATACCTAACTTTCTATGGTGAGGCCTGGTCCTCTCTATGTACTTCTATCTATCTATCTATCTATCTATCCATCTATCTATCTATCTATCCATCTATCATCATGATGTTATATTATAAACTCAAGGTCTGTACTGTTGTAACTATGCCCTCTAGTGGCCATACTGTTTTACTATTTGGTCATGTCTCAATATACTCGTAGTCACCGCCAATATAACACAAGCATATTAGCAACAAGGACATAGTGAAATAATTTTAAAAAAAAAAGAAGAAAAAAAAGAAAAGCAAACCTACAAGCAAGCATGCATATTAATAAAGTTATATACAGGTTAATTAGTCCAGACAAAATAGTCCTCATCGACATCCCAGATAGTGGGACTAGTTTGCTTACAGCCACCTAGTCTTCATTTCCCAGCCAATGAGGATAGAAAATATTCATAAATACACACACACATATATGTGTGTGTACTGCTCAAAAAAGTAAAGGGAACACTCAAATAACACATCCTAGATCTGAATGAATGAAATATTCTCATTGAATACTTTGTTCTGTACAAAGTTGAATGTCCTGACAACAAAATCACACAAAAATCATCAATGGAAATCAAATTTATTAACCAATGGAGGCCTGTATTTGGAGTCACACAAAATTAAAGTGTAAAAACACACTACAGGCTGATCCAACTTTGATGTAATGTTCTTAAAACAAGCCAAAATGAGGCTCAGTATTGTGTGTGGCCTCCACCTGCCTATATAACCTCCCTACAATGCCTGGGCATGCTCCTGATGAGGTGGTGGACGGTCTCCTGAGGGATCTCCTCCCAGACCTAGACTAAAGCATCCGCCAACTCCTGGACAGTCTGTGGTGCAACGTGGGCGTCAGTGGCGAATTTGCCAATCCTGGTGTTCTCTGGCAAATGCCAAGCGTCCTGCACGGTGTTGGGCTGTGAGCACAACCCCCATCTGTGGACGTCGGGCCCTTATACCATCCTCATTGAGCCGGTTTCTAACCGTTTGTGCAGACACATTCACATTTGTGGCCTGCTGGAGGTCAATTTGCAGGTCTCTGGCAGTGCTCCTCCTGTTCCTCCTTGCACAAAGGCGGAGGTAGCGTTCCTGCTGCTGGGTTGTTGCCCTCCTACGGCGTCCTCCACGTCTCCTGGTGTACTGGCCTGTCTCCTGGTAGCGCCTCCAGCCTCTGGACACTACGCTGACAGACACAGCAAACCTTCTTGCCACAGCTCGCATTGATGTGCCATCCTGGATGAGCTGCACTACCTGAGCCACTTGTGTGGGTTGTAGAGTCCGTCTCATGCTACCACGAGTGTGAAAGCACCACCAACATTCAAAAGTGACCAAAACATCAGTCAGAAAGCATAGGTACTGAGAAGTGGTCTGTGGTCCCCACCTGCAGAACCACTCCTTTATTGAGTGTGTCTTACTAATTGCCAATAATTTCCACCTGTTGTCTATTTCATTTGGACAACAGCATGTGAAATTGATTGTCAATCAGTGTTGCTTCCTAAGTGGACAGTTTGATTTCACAGAAGTTTGATTTACTTGGAGTTATATTGTGTTGTTTAAGTGTTCCCTTTAGTTTTTTGAGCAGTGTATATATACATACAGACACACATTACTCTGGAGCTGCAGGGAGACGTAATCACTTAACATAAAATAATGGGTTGGTCATTGCTTAAAATGCATTTATAGACCTGTTATGTGGGTGTCTAATTTTCTTTAAATAGTTTTTCCAGAGTTTAAAATGGCTTTAATCAAAAGTGTATGAGAAGGAGGGATTTTCAAGTGTTCTTTCCTTGTACCTGCTCTGTTTTCCTATGTTCATGTCTTCCAGGTGAAGTGGAAGCAGAGCTGCTCCACACATACAACCGCATTGACCCGTATGACACTTTGATTTTGTGCGTGCGTGTGGCTGTGCTCACTGCTGTCACACTCACTGTGCCAATTGTGCTCTTTCCTGTAAGTACACATTTAGAACTTGCTGTTCATGCATCAGGTGACACACATGGTGCATCTTATCCTGTGAAACAAGGCTATTTTTTTGTCCTAATAAGGTAAGGAGAGCAATCCAGCAGATGGCGTTTCCTAACAAGACATTCTACTGGCCTCGCCACATTGCCATTGCATTCATTCTGCTCCTTTTCATCAACCTACTGGTCATCTTTGCCCCCAACATACTGGGGATCTTTGGAGTCATTGGTAGGTAGATCAACCATGTGACAAGGGGGTTAAATTTTATTTATATAGCACAAAATCACAACAAACAGCCTCCTCAAGGCACTTTATATTGTAAAATAAAGACAATACAATGATTACAGTGAAACTTCAACAATCAAAATGACCCCCTATGAGCAAGCACTTGGCAACAGTGGG
This sequence comes from Pterophyllum scalare, assembly GCA_024447675.2. Lineage (NCBI taxonomy): Eukaryota > Metazoa > Chordata > Actinopteri > Cichliformes > Cichlidae > Pterophyllum > Pterophyllum scalare. Next base: position 138,602 of record JAMQGT020013994.1, read on the forward strand.
AAGGAAAAACTTCCATTTAACAGGAAGAAACCTCCGGCAGAACCAGGCTAAGAGAGGGGCAGTCATCTGCCGTGACCGGTTGGGGTTGAGGGCAGGGAGACAGGACAAAAACAACAACATTTACAAGCCTGCTTACTTCAATGTGGCTATAATTTGTTCTTGAATACAATTTATCAGTGTAACAAAAGACAAGAGAAGAGATTCCTCGTAGTGATGGACGTACAGGGAGCTATTAACTGAGTCTGGGGCGCCACAGATCTTCACAGTGAGTTTCAGTGCAGCTGTTTGGCTAGCGATCATCCACTGTGGTCCACTCCTTATTCTCAAAGTGTCATTTTTTAGCTATATGAAAGCCCTGAGAAGGAGATGAAGAAAATTGTGATGATACTTTTTTAAGTTGGCCCTAAATTGTTTTCTCTATATACACATCAGGACAACAAACAGCTTTCATTCATCATTTTTTTTATCAAAGGGTTTGTTTTTGTAGTGCTCACCACCACCACCACCACAAGAGATTAGCAACAAAGCAACACTTTGTGCCAGAAACCCTTTAGGAACTCAGATGTAGAACTCTGATTAAGTGAGACTACAAAGGCAAAAATCTGTAGTTGATAAATGGACCACGGAATGAGACTGAGAGATTGAGGTTGCTTTGTGTGTTACCAATGTCAGTAATGACTTACTTTTCTTAATATGCCACCAGAACCACAAAGTAAATCCAGTAAAAAAAAAAATCCATGTTGCTGAATCATGCTTGATCACACCTTATAAAAATGTACAAATAATTATCTGTAGCTACAAGTGGCCCTACTTTTGGGCATTTACATCAATATTATTTTCAATAGTGGAAAAATTAATATAACTAAATATCTTTTCCATTTTCTGTTCATTTCCATATGATTTATGTCACTACAGTCCTGTCAGACTGGTCTGAAGGAGAACTGAAGCGTGTTACTATTCATGGAGAATCATGTTCTAATATGTGTTTTCCAGGTGCCACGTCTGCTCCTTGTCTCATTTTTATCTTCCCTGCTGTCTTCTACATTCGCATTGTACCCAAAGAAGAAGAGCCACTGCGCTCCGTCCCCAAAATCCTGGTGAGCACATTGAGAGGGACAGAAAATTAAGTTCAGTTGAGCTGAGTTTGTAAAGAGTTTAAAGCTGCCACCACATAGTATCTCTCTACAGCATGTGCTTTGTATAAGGCTGTCCATCTCTTTGTTTAATCTCTGACCACGGCTGGGTGTTTTCAGCAAGTGCTGACTTCCACCTGTAACCACACCCAGCGTTGACATCAGGGTGTGGCAATGCATGCTGGGACACACGTCTGCATTACTGAGGCAAAGGCGTTAAACCAACCAGCAAAAGGCTCAACAGAAATATAATTTTCAAGGGATGTTATGCTAATCTGTACAGTGTGATCTGTTTTTATTGAACAACACAACTATTCGCTGATATTGCCAACCATTTATAAAATTCACACATATTGAAAGCAGCGTCTGCATCAAAAATCCTGTGCCACATGAGTAAACCCGCTCTGCCAAATTTGTCTGCAGCACAGCATAACAAATGTGTATTTTCCGTTAATATGAATAGATCATGTTAAGCATCAAAAATTCTATAATATGTTTGTCATTAGCTTGTATAATTTAACACATCATTTCTGAAATATATATCAAGTATTGTATCATAGTTGATAGACAAAACACTTTCATGCTGATGATATTGGAACACATAACATTTGATATACTTTATTATTATGTATTTATTAATATTATTATACTGCAATTTTGTCAGAGATTCACCATCTGCAGTATAATAATATTAATAAATATTGAATATGTATTCACCATGCAGGGTTACTCAACCAGCAATATCTTTCTAAACCAAACCAAGTAGTTTTTAGTGCACCAATGAGCAAGTAAAAACATAGGGATATAAAACAAGTGTTTGATTGTAGACCAGGTATTAAAAACAATCCTTATATTTAAAATTTAGTGAGTTTGGTCTATTAACTTTAGAGTGTCTGAAAGTGCAGGACTATGTATAAAAATGGCTGCAATTCCTAAACAGGTAATAAAACACTTTCGTAAAACCCACTTGAATTAAAGCTGAAAGTTTAACAAATTATGGACCTGACTGTAAAGTGAATGTGATAATATTACAGTTACTCGAACATGATGCCTCCGAGCATCCAAGCAGCGGTCATCTCCGTTCTCTTCACTACCTCTCTTTAACTTAGGCTCTCTGTTTCTGTGTTCAGGCTGCCTGCTTCGCTGGGATTGGTTTCCTGTTTATGACAATGAGCCTCAGCTTTATCATCATTGACTGGACATCAGGGACCAGCAAAGCCAGCAGTGGTCACTAAGCACCACCTCCCATTTCTTTTTTCAGGTTTGATATTGTTGATGTCGTCTTGTGTTGTAATTTTACTGTTTTTACCTTGAATCCTGTTTGATGTTGAAGATGCCCTTTTTGTTTCCGTAAGACGATATTAGACCCACAGAGTCTAGAGTCTGGGGTGGCTCTCTGTTCCTCAGCAAGTGCTCTCACTCTGACGAGGTTATGTTACACTGCGCATCCTGTCAAACAGTGACCGTAGATCCAGCCCAGTAAGCTTTGGCGAAAGACTCATAGTGAGAAAGATTGGCGGTGACACTTGGAGGCTGTGCCTTGGGAGTAAGATATTGAACAAACAACCACAAAAGCAACCATGTAGAAAGCTGCTGTCTTTAAATACCTGCACCTCTGTTAGTTTTGAACATCTGATCCTCTTACTACTCAGATTTTATCCTAAGATTATCTATCTATAGATTACCTGCAAACTCTTACTTAGATTGTAATACACAATCTAAAGCGGCCTCCCTCTTAACTGTGGAATGAAATTTATTCATCGATAATTCTTTTATGATTTTCATGTTTTTAATTATTATTATTATTATTAAAGTAATTTGAATAACTAAATATTTTCCTTTATGCACAACTGCAGAGAAAAGTGATAGTAAAAGATACTGAACAGATGGAAGGAATAATTCAGCATTTTGGTAACCATTGACAGATTGACAGCACACCTCTATCTTCATAGTAATTATGTATTTACAGCCAGTGCACAGTTAGTTTATTTTAAAATGTTGAATTATTCCTTCAAGGTGTGCTACCTTTAGCCCCTGCTTCCTTAACCTGTGCTGCTGCTGATATTTTTATGTTTTCGGGGGCTGTTAAAATCCTCACCTGACAGAGCAGGGTGCAAAACCACAAAGTATATGGCACAGTGAGCACATTTACTATAACGTTCCTATACAATATGATCTAGATGTATATTTTTTACTATTAACCTCTACTTGATGAAAAACCTCAGATGATGCAGTATATATTAATGGGTTGATCCTCAGCTCCTGTTAACTGAGCCCATCAATACCAGAGAGAGGTTTGAGCCGGGAACCTTTTCAGTGTTTCTCGGGTGTCTGGATTACACACAATGTAAAAGAATGCCTATATTGTGCAAATAGTTTCTCTTTTTCCAGTGTTACTGTGTAAACGACTGTCACAAATGGTACTGAAAACCTCATCTGTGAGATTGTACAGATCAAAGACGTAACTGAAATGAGTACGTTTTGATTTTTACCTGGAAAAAAAAAAAGAAGAAAAATTTCATGTGTTCTTTCTGCACATTTACCGGAAATAATTAGTGGTAACCAAAAGCTGAATATGTATAAAACGACGACAGCAGGGTCACTTAACGAAGTGGTTAGTAGCAGTTTGGTGTCTCTAAACATTTCCGGTGTCCAGCACAAGCCTGATCTCTAACAGAGCCACAGGGGTTTTCTGTCTCATTATTAATCTTGCAAAGGCGGCGGTTAGCAATAGCACTTTTCTTTGATAAGCACAACTTCTTGTAGCCATTAATTTGGTGAAACGCAAACACGATATATTTGATAGCTGTGATTTTAAGGGCATGTCCTTTGCATAACTAAATCTTAATGTAATGTAGGTGATGAGTAAGTAACGTATCGATGGTTGTCAAAAACTACTTGAAACGATCACATTAATCTTAGCGTCCCTGTAATTGTTAGTTTTCAGCTCTCATCTGTTCTTTAAACACAATGACTAATTTGTTGGATGTATTCTTGGAGCTTTTTAAGTGTCTGTGTTTAAAAAGAAAATGCTCCACAGTATTTGATCTGTATGACCTGTATGCATTTGTGTTGTTTAACCTGCACCTATACTCTGATCAGAAGTATAATTCAAGTGCTCGTCCTCTACCATTGATATATTAACTGTTGTTTTAAACTCCATGTTCAATGTATAAGTTGAATCTGATTCAGTTGTTTTTTTTTTCTTCTTACATTTGTCTTTTGTAGTCCATGGTATATTATCAGTGGTATAGTTGGGTCATGTCCGACTTCCTTGCTGCTTTCTGGCAGACAGTATACTGCTTACTTGGAGTTGTTAGTCATCTGCCTACATTTCTTTTCTTCTTCTTCTTCTTTTTTTAATCATAAATTCTTTTACATCACGCTACTATAAGTGCTGCGTGGGTAACTGAATATGATCTGTCTGCTTGTTACACAACAAACCTCTTTTAATCAATTTTTTATTCAATATTGTCTAGATGTGATGTGTATTTATGTATCTGTATGGGGAAGAATCAACTGAATCAGCCACTGGTGCATAACTTAGTGTTTGGTATTGTGTAACCAATGCAATGGTTATATTTATCTCCCAACCTCATGTTTTTTTGGCCATGTATGTAACGTGACACCATTGGGTGAATGCAGAGAGTGCACAAAAGAGTTATATAAATATAAATGGTGCGCGCACACGCGAAAGCCTCACAAAATGCAAAAAATACAAAGAAACACACACAAAAAAGAAGCATCAACATGTGGGGACACACTGTGTTAGTGGTTGGTAACAGATGATCTCTGAGGACCTCTGTTTAGATCTAAGTGTTGTTAGTCTCCTTCGCTCCCTCTGTGTGATTTTTGGAAATGTGTATGACTGAATAGTAACATATTAAATATTGACATCAGCCAGCATCATTTATAAATAATGTATATAAATGTATACCCTTTATATTCTATATTCATATCTAGTTTGTATAATGTAAATAGCGATTAAAGTTTTAGTCCGATTAAAAATGTAAATGTAATCATTTTCAAAGTGCTTTTAAACCTTTTTGTCCTTCAAGTCATGTCTATTTTCTGGTATCTCTATATATTTTAATATGTTGCTGGCAGTTGTTGTACTGTAAACAATGTTGCAATAAAGATAAAGGGTAACATGACTTTGATCTTTTGTGATCTTTCAAGTGTAATAAAGCAGAAAGTGCTGTTTTTCTCCTACTGCTCTCGTATGAAATGAAAAAAAAAAGGTTTTATCCTCTGACTAACTTGCCTCCATACATTTAAATGCCTAAATTCAGGAATGCATATTCCAGTCAGTTGCATTCTATTGTATATGTTGTACTAAATAAAATATCAACAGCTTTAAATTAACCACTATGGTCCATATTGACATGACAGCATCACACAGTTGCTGCAGACTTGTTAGCTGCACATCCATGATGGGACTCTCCCGTTTCACCACATCCCAATGGTGCTCTATTGGATGGAGATCTGGTGACTGTGGAGGCCATTTGAGTACAGTTGAACAGGTTATTTGAGTTACTGTTGACTTCCTATCAGTTTGGAGCTGATGGGCCATTTTCCTCTGACCTCTTACAATGAGAACAAGACATTTTTGCCAAGTGAACTGCCGAATATTTTCTCTTTTTGGGATCGTTCTCTTTAAATCACAGATACTCAGACCAGCCTGTCTAGCAGCAACAACCATGGCATGGTCAAAGTCTTAGTTACTTTTGCCATAACGTTTATCATAATAATGCCAATAAAGTTAAACAGGACCTGAATATTACTAGAACTAAGAATGAAAAAGAAATCAAAACAGGAGCTAAAAACTAAAACACCGGAACAACAACAAAAGACCAACATAAACCAAGACTCAAACCAAGCAAGTAAATCTAAAAATCCCACAAATAAATATATAAACCTAAGACCAAAACCATGGAACATGACAGTGTAGGGTGTAACCAAAATCCCTTGTAACTAAATATGTTGTTTTATGTATTTTTATGTTTGACAAATGTAAATAATCCATTTTTAGTTAAACGAAAGGACTTACACTGTATACCTGACCCAAAAAAAAAGCATATCGGAATTTGCTGTTTATTACAGCTTTTTTTTAAAAGAATTTGAAGACTGCCACCACAAGGTGTCGCCATAGAGCTGTGACATGAATAAGGTGCGATGGCGCAATCGCACACAATTTAAAGACATTTCGGAGAATCTGAGACAAAGTTGAGACTCACTTTTGACTTGACGCCGTTATTGGTTCATTTGTTATGGTCAAAAGCTGCTACTGTTTAAAGAAACACCACAAACACTCTCCGTTTACTCATTTATTTGCATAAACCACGCTGGATTACTGGTATTCAAAATACGGTAACAAAACACCGCATTAAATCTACTTTTTAGATTCCGATCAATATTTTGCGTGTACTTTTGAACAATTTCATAGTTTTCATTTGGCCAACTACATATCAGAGTACTACAGGGAATATTTTTACCCCAAGATTATTTTAAGGTTATAACTAAGATAAATGTGGCAATTTATAAAATAGACATAACATCATAAATTTACCAAATCATCTGTGTACAGGTACAAGGTCAATATTGTGTTTACTTAACCAGATAAATATGTGCATATTAATATTTTGATTATCGATTTGTGAAACACATTTGCTGAAAATATTTTAATATATTTTACGTACGTAAATGTATTTTAGACTGTTCTCATCAGTCATATCATATTATATAGTTATGTCATATTATTGCACATGAAAGTTTGTTTCCGCCACTGGATTTTTGTATTTGCAGTTTATATTTTTAATCGCTAATTATTTAGGTATTTTGCCATTCGTAAATCAAAATTTTGGGTTATTATCTCGAAATTTTGACTTAATAACGCGAAATCGGGATTACGGTTGGTCTGAGACTTCGTATGCAGAGAAATAACTCGAAACTGACGAAACAAGTAAGCAAACAAACAAACAAACAAAACGTGAAACTTCGAGTTATGAAGCAGAACCTATGTCATAATAACCCGAAGTTTTGCCATATATATATATGACTTTCCGAGTAGGCGCAGTCCTAATTCTTATGACTTGAAGACTGAATGCAGATATTTCCGACAGTTCTTGAAGGAAACAGTTCTGCTTCTATACCTACATTTCCCATGAAGTACTGCGGCTCTGCGTCCCTCCGCAGTTGGGGTGGGAGGAGACGGCGCTGTCTGCCAGTCGATCAGAGGGGAACTTCACGGGTGTGGCGAACGTGGTAAATCTCTTCGCAGGGGAAGGAATGCAGATCAGCAATTCGGATTAAAGCGATATATAAGTATTTTTAGAGCAAAAATTAGAAATATTCACATAAAAGTGTGGTATGCATGTGGTAGCGTAACTGGCAGCAGGAATTTGTGTGCTCGGTTTTCCACAGCTGGAATACTTTTTTTTCTAACTTCGCGGTCGTTTTTCGCATGTTTAACCTGCTCTAATGAAATACTTTAGGGATCAGCTAAAAGTCAACGAAAAAAGTTACTGAATCTTTTTTTTTTTCAGGGCAACGTTACCTGCGCAAACACCCCCACAAATGCGGACAAACTAAATGACAGACGTGCGTGGTTTTTTTGGGAATTTCGTACGTTAGTTAGAAAACCAAGTTCATCTCGGAAATAATTTCTTTTTTTTTTTTTTTAATGATTTTGGTCCCTTCTGGCGGATGAGCGGACTCCGTCACGTTTTTCGCCACTCACCAAAAAGGGAACTCGCCTTACTTAACTTCAACCCTTGTTTTTAAGAAAAGGGGGTCAGCCGTTAGTTTTTTTTTTTTCTCCCAGGTGTTACTTTCCCACTAAGCAGCAGACCTGAAGCGCGCACTGGGAACCATGGGTTGTACTGTGAGTCAGGAAGATAAGGCAGCGGCCGAGAGGTCCAAGATGATAGATAAAAACCTGAGAGAAGATGGAGAGAAGGCGGCAAGAGAAGTGAAACTGCTGCTGCTCGGTGAGTAGTCTGTCACAACATTGACACTGGTTTGCAAAAGTGCCACAATAATGGCCACAGACGAAATACGCAGCTCCATCAAAGGCATCTGACAGAAACGGGCGTTTGAGTAAGTTAAATGTGGTCTCAGAGAAAGCACCGGGGCTGTTTGAATCGCGTGGGATTTATTTATTCATTTTGTATATTGAAGACAGAACGTGGCAGCGACAGAGCCGCAAGAAATGCGTGCGTCCAAGAACTTCCATCAGCCGCTCAGCCATCTGCCAATGTTGCTGGCCTGTCCTTGTCTGCTTTGCCCTCAGTCTCAGAGCTGCTTTGACACAAACATAGGGCTCTACTGAAAGCGCTTGGGAAAGTTTGGAGTAGAAACGGCACTCTGAAGCAAGTGTCCTTGTACAGCAAGGAGTTTCACAATGATTATCGTGAGCTTATTGAAGGGACAGCCAGAAAAGCCTGTTTTTTAAGTTTGGAGGGGTTTCCTCTCAGTACGGGAGTGGGCGTTTGGAGTGAATTGAGCGCTCCTAACTGCTCCCGAGCTTTCCACTTTATGCAGCTGGGAATATTAACAGATATCTGCATGTGATGGAATTGCTGTATACATCACATTTGTCTATAGCGTCCTTAAATATTTACCTCGTATGGTTTGCTTGCCACCTTTCGCACTATAAGATCCATCAGGATTTTCAAATACTTTTTATGTGCTCTTTAAAACCTAGTAGATATGCAAGTTCAGATACACAGGAAGTTAGTGGCATTTCTGAGTGGCTGCTTAATCCACCCATATAAATGAAAAGGGCGACGCGTTCATTGATATTTCCCTGAAACCTTTGATTAAGCATACAATTTTAATGTTTTTCTTTCAATTAGAGATGCTGCAGTGATCTTGCTGATCATATGACATCTTAGAATTGATGTAGGTCTGAAACAAAAGAAGGAACTTAGGAATATTTTCTCACAAAGTTCCTCTGCATATGAATGAAAAATGAACACCCAAGCAGAATATTTTCAGGTAACCATGTTCTACATGGAGCGACTGACCAAAAAGGAAAAAAAAAAAATCCAATCAACGCATCACATCCTCCTGCATAATTTTGCACCACTCTCAGATATAATCCTTTTAGCTTAGTGCATTTGGCTGTCATGTACTTTGTTTGTTGATCACAGACTGACAAAGTTAATTTGATCTCCTCTTTCTGGACAGAGCAGAAAATTCTGCTTCGATTGATGGGGAACACATGCTGTGTTGTTCTCTCCTGGGTCTTTGAAGAGAAGGCTGGTTGTTGAGATGTGCCCCTGGTTAGAAGGCTAATTACATACCCTGCTCTGTACAGCAGGTTTCATATCAGTAATTACCATCCACTGCTGTGTGTGAGGGTTGAGAAGAATTATAGGACAGGTCTGAAAATGAACCGACGGTTTCTGACGTAAAGAGCATGGGCGGGCGGCGTAGCAGTTTCATCACCGTTGCCACTGTGACATTCTGCCACGACATGGAGGCTGCACTGCCTTCATTTCTGTGAAAAACACACACTTTTCGGTTTCAGCGCACTCAGGAGGGAGCGCCACTTCCCGCAACTTCGATTAAATAATTTTCACTCCCACAGGTAGCATAGAGGCAATTCTAACCATTCATAACTACATTACATGTCTGGTCACAAATTGTGTGACACATTTTGTTCCCAGATGAAAATCTTTTGAAATATTAAAATAACCATAAGCACGAGGGGGAAAAAACAAAACAGGAAAACCCTTTCTCCTGATATGCTTCACTGCTCAGATCTATGGAGCTCAGCAGCACAGCTCATTTATAGGTCAAAACTGCAGCAGGGATATCTATACTAACGCTAAGAATGAATCACATAACATTTACTAATTAATCTGTATTGGGGGACAGACTGAAACACATATAAGACAGACACAGACATCATTTTTTCATTTTTTTATTATTATTATAAAAATGTTATATCCGATGATCAATGTCAGTTAAATGAAAAGAGGTGGACTCATGTTTGCTATGGTGTGGTGTGCCCATTCTAAGATTCTGTCACAGTGCAAGAATCATATCACTGTAAAACAAACAAACAAAACCCTCCTAATAAAGCGTGCCACCCAGCCTGCGTTTTTCTGTTTGTTTGACGTTTGAACTTGACACATACGCATGGATCAAAATCTGGAATGTGCCATGGGGATTTTTTTTTCCTTTCCTCTAAAAAGCCAAATTTATGTTCCAGTTAAATGTGTAAATGCAGTTTTACAATAGTTTATTCAAGTCTTAACAAAACTCATCTTGGTAACGCCATTAATATTGCCTACTTCCTTTTTCCTTTTCTGCCTATTGAGCAAGTAGACTCAAGTTGGTGACAGTTGCAGTTTAATGGATTACTCTTTCATTGAGCATGTAATCCATTGACTAAAGGATGCATTTGTCCAGCTTGCAGTTACAGCTGAAACAATGATTTGTGACAGAGGGGTGACATCTCTCCAGAGGTGGTCTTATCACAACTCTGTAGGTGCATTTTTTTTTAAAGCTATCTGCTGCCTATACACAAAAAGTCTGTTCCTTTCACGGGAATGAGCTGTCTGTCTAATAAACTGAATGTAGACTGTCTAAAATGAGCTGGTTTGGTTTCAAGGACAAGCCTCATTTTGAGCTGCAGGCAGAGGTGGATGTGACAGAGCCCCTTTTATCTTAACTCAGATCATTTCCTTCTTTCAGCAAATGAAAGAAGTCTAACCAAAAAAATAAAAAAAGAATCCAATTAAAACATTGGCTTTTTAGATTTGCTCGGTTGGTTGTAGGGGTCCAAAGTGTGCCAAGGAAATATCCACTAATCTTCTCTTGTCCATTTTTGGAGAGCCCATGTGAATTGCAGGCACAGTTGAGTTTTTTGGCTGTGTGTGGTCTTCTGCTGCTGTAGCCCATCTGCTTCAAGGCTCGACGCGCTGCACGTTCAGAGGTGCTCGTCTGCATGCCTTGGTTGTAAGGAGTGTTGTCGCCTTTCTATCAGCTCAAAGCGGTTTGGTCATTCTCCAGAGGTCAGACCTCTGGCATCAACAAGGAATTTTTGCCTGCTCACTGGATATTTTCTGGGTTTTTTTCAGATAATTCTTTGCAGACCTTAGATTTTTCCTGTGTGGGAAAATCCCAGTAGATCAGCAGTTTCTGACATGTTCAGACCAGCCCGTTTGGCACCAACAACCATGCCACATTCAAAGTCACTTAAATCACCTTTCTTCCCCATTCTGCTGCTCATTTTGAACTTAACATGTGCATTTAGCCATGTCTACATGCCTAAATGCACTGGTCATCATTATGAATCAACATTTCTTTAAGCTAGACACACACGTGGTACGAAACTGTTCTGTTCCTCTTTTACATCTGCTCTCTTTAGCAACATACACATTAATTAGCAGGTACCCTCATGCACATTTAAGTCTTTGGAATTGTTTGGATTCTGTGGGCACTAAAGGTTAGATTTATTTAAATAGAAGATATTATAATATTTCATGTGTATGCTCCCCCTTGGGCTCCGGCTCAGTACTTATGGGTTATGGGTGCTCATGGGTACACAGTCCAGGCAAACGTGTGAAAGAACTTACATCATATTCTGGTCTGTTAAAGGCTCGGGAATACGGCTAACACCATCTGATATTGAACCATTTGGGCTACATTCAAGTAGAAGTAATTATTTTAACTATACCCCTAGAAATATTAGAAAAAATTATGTTCTTGAATATACCACCTTATATTCTTTCAGTGAGTACATTTTATCCTTTTAATACTCTTTTAACAATACTTTTATTAACAGATTTTTTTTATTATTATATTTTTTTTTCATCACAATGACACAGGCAAACTTGTGGGGATGAAGATTTTGTCCCACTGAGCTGTATTAGATTGTGCCCACTAGCGCACATCTTTAGAGGCAGTTTCCTCGTGTGGGTTCCAGGAGGAAAACAGTTATTTTATTAAATCATTAAAGAGAAATGAATGTAGCTTTCTCAAAGCGTGGCACTGCTGAAACAGTATCGATCACAGAGCGAGGCTACAATTTGTGAAAACTGCCAGTCTAAGCAGAAGTAAGCTGGGAAACCTGAGCTATTGCAGTCGTGATAGTAGAGAGCAGGAGCCTATCTCTGAACTGATTATTATGTGTTTGCCGGTTGATGTGTTTGAGTGCTCTACAAAAATGCTGCAAACATGCTTCTGTTATAGCTGATTTCTGTTTCATTTGCTCTTGTGCCACACCACATCACAGAGGTGTGATTAGAAACGTAGAAAAAACGTAAAAAGAAGAGAAATTTAGCAGAAGTTTGTCCAAAGCCCTGCATTCATTTTTAATAGCGTGCACCATATCCTGTGCTGAAATGCAGAGTTAACTTTTATGAACATGTTGTACCGCAAAGGTAATTCTTCCGTAGAGTCACCTGTTTACTGTAGACATGTCCAGTGACTGCACAAGGTGACGTGCTGTGCTGTTGGTTAGCTCATTGTGGTCAGCACTGCATAGAAAAGGAGTGCCTCCCACTTATTAAAGCCAATGGCAGAGCTTTAGTGGATGTCTGGTGTAATCACAGTTGGCTCATTATGGAGACCTGGGTTTCTCTGGAGGAAACCAGCCAGACTGACCCGCTTCACAGGAATAAACGGCCGTTTACTGAACTTCAACTTCTTAGGAGAGACATGTTGGCAGAAATGTGCCTGTTCTGTGAAATGTATCAAGTGAGCTGCAGCCCTGTTTTTGGGTGACTTGACCTTGTTTACTCAACAGTCTGCACCACAGTGCTGTCCAATTAACTGTATGACGCACTGGATGGCAGATCTGTGAATTGGTATGTGAAAGGGCTGAATATCCTGCAATTACAGGGAGCGCTCTGAAGATAAAGCCTGTTCCTGCAGACTGCATGTCTCAGTGCAGGTCCACAGGGACTAGGCTTCACTATCCTCTTCGCTCTGGAAATACTGATAGCTTGGAAAATCTTCTACCATCGTCGCAGTCTTTACCTCTATCTGTGGCTCATATCTTTGATTTATTCTCACACCAGTTACTGTAATGTCGTGCATTTTAAAATACGATATTAGCGGAGAATGAAAGCAGTATGTAGATGTTTATGTGTGAATAGTAGCTGATTTAAAATGCATCCTTTAGGTTGCAGCTTAGTTTTGGATGTCACAAGGTGTGAAAGACACTTCACCAGATCACGAGCCTCATTTGTGTGCATGTTCATTACAGCTGATAAAAGAGTAAGGAGGAAGTGGCTACTGCACAGTGTAGGCTTGCAGACAGTCCCGCACAGACACAGGGATTTAACGTTTTGAAACAGTTCTCGCCAGAAACCAAAAGATACAAAATATGATGAATAGAAACAATGTTTTTTTAAGGATCGGTTCACCTAAATTACATATACAAAGAAAATAAATCCAGTTTTATTTTAAAGGGATTCTATGCATGTTTATTCACATTTGTCTTGTATAGTGCCTTAGAGCTTATCCTCTGAGACTTAAGTTGCAGAGCCAGTATAGTAGAATGAAGGTAGCATTTAACCTTCAGGTGTTGAACCATGAGTTAATTTGTTTTGCCAGAATTTATGTAATTACCATCCATGACAGAGTGGTTGGTGTTTGTTTTTCCTTTGTGAGTCTGTGTGTTTCATCATGGCACAATGTGCTTGAGAAACCTTTTGTAGGGGTACTCCAAAGGTTATTTTGACTGCTTTGGCAGGAGTTTGTCCATAGACAGCTTCTGTAAATGCAATAGTATCACAAACATGCAAGATGCAATCAAAAACACATTATAGGTGTGTAGTTGAGGTAAAATCCAAGGATCTGTATGGCACTTTATGATTTTCACAGTAGATATTAAGCAGCAGCCATACTGTCTGTCATCATGTCAGTATGTAATCCCGGAGACGCCTTCTGTGACAGGAACTGCTGTAACAGGAACTAGTACAAAGCTGGTTTTGACTTTAATGGGGGGGTGCTATATATTTGTCTGTGTATAGATTTGGGTACAATGATTGTGCAAGATGTGGTCACAATTAAGATGTGTTCAAACTTCTGATTCTGGGTTGTATTTATTAATTGAAGTGTACACAGGAATCCTTTTACAAACTTGGTAAAAAAAAAAAAAAATAGCAACTTGATTGAGGACAAAGCATACCATCAACCTGTTGCAAGAATATTTTCCCAGGTCTTAATTTGGTCCTGTCAGAGCTCTCATCTAAATCCTATAGAGCACCTAAGGGGTACACCATGGGGAGCAAAATTTTTGTATGTTTTGTGGCTTAACTGAAAGCTTTAGTGGTTGAGACATGGAGAAGTATATTGACCACAGCTCTTAGATAAGCTTTTTTGGGGGGGGGGGTATTTTCCTTTTCAGTGGTGTTTGTGATATCTTTCTTTAAATTGTATGCCATTTGTTTGAACAGTCTGGTATCTGAGTGTCTAGGAACTTGGTAGACCAGTATATAGGCCAGGCCAAAAAATAAATAAATCCAGTTTCAGCCTAAACCTGACTGAGTTTATACTGCAAAATGTTGTTACTATTCTGGATAATACAATGCACTCCCCATATTCATCAACACCCATAGCAGCTCTTCTTGTATTGTTTACATTTCCAAATGCCTCAGGGCAATGGAGAGCTATGGGTTGGGATTTTCTTTGTCTGATCATGTCATTAAGTACACACAAAGTAAATTGTTATCCCCTCCCTTCCCCACCACAATCCATTTCCTTTTTCTTTCCATTGTAGGAAGTGATCTCACTTCATTTCCCCTCCATCCTCATTGGGTCATCCTGGCAATTTTTCTGCACTGGATATTCTGGTGCTCCTGAGTTCCAGGGGGAGCTGGGATTCAAATTGGAACAGCCTAAGTGCACTTGAAAAGCCAAATGTGAAAAATGTTAGATGCAGAAAGAAAATGGTTCTTGGAGGAGAAGGGGCTAGAACTTGAATAGGTAGTGAGATTGGGATAAAATTATTGTAGAAAAGCTCATGGGATTATGTGTGAGGATGTAAGCTGAGAGGGTGGGCCATAGGTCAGATTGAACTTTGTATGATAATTAGGGTGTCTTAACTCAACTTTAAAATATCCCTGCTGTGCTTGTTCACAGTGCAGTCTTGGTTTGATCTGCTTAGTCTCTTTGTCTCATCTTGTAGTATACTTGTTTTCCAGGTGGTAGCAGACAAGAAAAATGTAGAGGGGGGGGAGAAAGACAGTTTCTAGGTGATGAGAAGGTTAGCTACATTCAAAATGTAATCTTAGAAAATGTCACAAACAAATGGCATGACTGTAACCAGTGACAGTGTGCTTCTGTGATTTAAAAGGGTAGTGTAGTGAGGGGAAATTGTCAGGAAGCAGATGGCAGAAGAAATGGAGGTGTCACTCTCCCAGAAGTTGAAACAGTTTTTAATCTCTTCCTTAGTGTTTCACACTGTTCTCCATCCTCACTTCTATAAAATCTTCCAGTATCAGATGATAGTTTAACTTTGATCTCACTTGATCTCTCACTCTGCAGGCTTTAAGCTGCTGCTGACCCTGTGTTTGGTGTTGTTGGTTCGTCTGAGTTGTGTGCTGTAGAGAAATTGCAAGTGAGGTTCCTAACATAACTTAAGCAGCAGGGTTTCATGTGAACGTGATAGATGGTGGGTATAGTTTACATGCCACAGTGGGTGAGGATATGTCCCCCTGATAGCTGCCCTCTAACTTTGATCGGAAGGTCATTATATTGCAATGTGATTGCATCTGCTGAGCTCGCCACCATCTGACAGATAGACCAAAAAAAACCCCAAACTTTAACTCCATCAAAACTATGTATTTAATTTTCCTGCCATGTAGACAGGAATTTTGATTGTTAAGTCTTGCATTACAATAATATTGTTTTACACAATTTTGTCTTGTAAAAATTTTCTTAATGAACCAAACTGAGGTCAATGGCAGAGATTCATTAGGGCACTGGACTGAAACAGAAATGTTGCTTACACTCATGTGGTATGCCTTTGTGAAAAAGCAAGAACAGTTAATTATTACCATTTTAAAGTCGTAGTCATGGTTGCTGCGTTGCTCAAGTCACATTTTATCCTTTTTCTTTTTTTTTTTTTTTAACCTGAGCATATGTACAAATTGTGTGCTAATTTTGCAGCAGCTGAAACCACTACCTCATTCCCCACCTTGTCAGGCTATCCGAATTGCTCTTCAATGGCTTTTTATTGCTATACTAACCTCACAAATATTAATAATGCCAAAGAACTCACGTTGGTTCTGCGAAATTGTTTTTCCCTGGAAATGTAGACTGGAGAGTCTAATAAAGGACTCTTGGAATATTACTTAGTAACTCAAAAAAATTTCAAAACCATTACCATTTTTGATCACGGTTGTTAACTGTGTTGCAGATGCAATTGATGTCATTTCCTGTTTCAGCCCGCCATCCCCCATCTCTCACTTCCTCTTTTAGCTGACTGCATGTAAAAGAGAACTAGATGTGAGCCTTTTGTTTGACTGGTTTGAGGAAACCAGCACTCCCATCCTGTGTCAGTTGCGTGGCTCTTGATGGCAGAGTGCAGGCACGGCAGCCTGTCACACGTATATGTGAAGAGCTTTTAAATTTGTTTTATTTAAGGATTATGTCTCTTATTTAAAACTGTATGCTTGCGGGGGAAAAGAAGTGCAGACACTGATGAAAAATGCAAGAAAAAGTGACATATGACTTACACACCCTATAACTGGGCAATAGCACGGTGTGTGTGTGCATAGATGAACTGTAGTTTTAGTTAATTGTCAGCTGTGATACTTTGGAACTGCTATAACTCATCTTTTTTCACGTAATAGCCAGACACCAATGTTATTTGGCTGAACACACCCATCAAGCTAAAATAGTTTTTTGGAAAGAATGTGTAAGGGCAATAAAGTATGTTTATACTTTGGTGTGTTGTTTTGTTTTCCACCCCATAAAAATTGACTCTCAAAGCAGCAGGGCACAATTAGGACCCCATACCAAGCTCTCTGGCTTTTAAAGAAAAATCCCTGGCAATGTAAGCTGGGTTGTGCCACTTGTTAGTTTCGTGTGTGCGTGTGTGTGTGTGTGTGTGTGCGCATGTGTTGCTGAGGGCTTTTGTGTGGTGTATAATTTGGCATGAGGGAAGCAGTCTGACATTCCCTCAAACATGACATGCAAACTTGTATTCAGTTTCATATCAGCTCAAAAAACCTTCCTGATTAGTTGGGAAAGGGTTTAAATGAAAAGTTCATATTAAAATACATAAGAAATGGAAGACAGCAGCAATAGAACCATGTACTAGTTGACAACATAACCATTTCGATTATTGGTAGCTGTGACACATTGTCTGGATGACGACATGGTGATTTATTGGTTTTGCATGTAAAAGCACGAAGCTGCGTCTCTTCCCCTCTCCACTTTGCATGTACAGACATTACGTAAATAGAACCGCTGCTATTAAAAAGAAGTGGCATAAATAGTTTTTTATAAAACCTTTTGCAAAGTATGTAAGTGGTGAGCACCGTGGGTTGTATAATGTACTTGAACTGGAATTCAGTGTCAGAGTAGTGATTTATTTAGGGTCTGTAACTGCATTCTCAGTATTTAAGTTATGTCTTTAGAATCACTTTAGTAAATTGACCTGTGAAGTTTGAGTTTTGTGTGGTAATTATACAGTGTTTTTATAAACCATGGCATGTAATTGACTCTCCAGAGGCAACAGCTACCTTTATCAGCATTTGGACAATGACACTTTTTTTTAAATGTAATTCTGCCTCTGTACACCATCACAGTGGATTATAAGTCACACCATTATTGAAAGTATTGCATTAACTGTTTAGAAATGAGCAATTTTTATACTTAGTCAGCCATTTTCACACTCAAAGGTAATTGGACAACTGTTTGACAAGTAGGTTCATGGCCAGTTGAGGTCTGTTCCCTTGCTTTTTTGTGAAAAGTTCAGCAGATAAAAGATCTAAAAAACAAAACAAGAAGAAAAAAAAAATCTGAACTTGCATTTGGGAGCTTTAAACTGGAACTCTCAGTATGAGAGATTTCAGTGCAAGTGAAGGAGGCCATCAGTAGGCTGGAAATCAAAAATATACCCATCAGATGATGGATGGCAGAAACTTTAGGATTCTTAAAAAGAATTAATACTCTGGTCAGCTCAACAACACCAGAGGCCCCCTGAAAGACTACACAAGACAACTAAAGTGCATGATGACAGAATTATTTTTATTATTAAGAAAAGCACTTCATAACATCTAATTAGGTCAAGAACACCCTCAAGGACTTAGGCGTATCATTGTCAAAGTCTACAATCAAGAGATGCATTTATGCATGGAAACAGAGTATTAACAACATGGTACACTAGTTGCATTCAGCAACAGGAAGGCCAGATTAGACTTTGCCAAATAAAAAAAATCTAAAAGAATCTGGGGGAAAAAAGTTATGTGGACAGATGAAACCAACATTAACTTGTACCCGAATGATGGGAAGAGAAAAATATGGCAAGGGAAAGGTAAAGCTAATGATCCGAAGCATACCAAATCATCTGTCAAATATGTGCAAGTAGTGTTGCAAACATGTAGTGTTTATTGATGGTGTGACTGCTAATAGAAGTGGCAGAATGAATGATATGTGCAGGGCTATACTCTCTGCTCAGATTCAGCCAAATGCTTCAAAACTGATTAGACAGTGCATCACAGTGCAAATGAATAACAACCCAAAGTATACAGCAAAACCAACTCAGGAGTTTCTCAAGGCAAAGACATGCGGGATATTCTTCAATAGCAAAGTCAGTCACCTGATCTCAGTCCAACAGAGCATGTTTTTCAGTTACTGAAGACAAAAATGAAGGCAGAATGATCTACAAACAAGCAGCAGTTGAGGGCAGTTAAATAAAATGTTAAAGATGTGTCAAACCCCTTGATTTAAAGCTGAATATCTCCACTTTAATCACATCTTCTATCGGTTCATTTGGAGGTGTAGAGAAGCAAGATTACTAAAACTGTGTCATTCACTAAATTCTTATGGACCTAACAATAGGGGAGGGAAAGCACCTATTAGGATTCATACTAACAATAACCTATCCTAACCTAGCACTAAAAATGTCACCTATTTCTTTTTTGTTTTTGTGTTCTGGTAAATGTTCAACTGAAAACAAATGTTCCCACATTGGCAGTAGATTGGACATGCCAACTAATTCCCAAATCACCAGTAATGTTTTAAATGCTATATTAACATCCAGACATTCAGGTTGTTTTTTAAACACTCAGTCTTTACTTTAGCACTGTTACCAATACGTTCTGTTTAAACTAACACTCTGGGTTTTGAAATAATTTTTGCACTTTCCACTTAAAAAACTAACTGCAGCAATGGCTGCAGGAGCTGCGTGGCTTCCTTTCCATGCTCAGTTGTCAAATATCAGTGAGCTGAAGGTCAGGAAACCAAATGAGTAGAGTATATGATGGGTTTTATCTGTATTGTTCAGAATACCTGCTGTGAGATAGTTGTTCATGTGACACTTGTTAGTGTAATCTGTAGTAATTACTCTCCAACAAAGGGAAAATAACAGCCAAGGAGATGTCAGTGTATATATGTGCCTAATGGTGTATCTTAAGTACCAAGAAAGAAAATGAGCAAATGAAAAGGTGCCTGATGAAGCCACACTTTTCTAGCAACCTGACTTTTACTAGCTGACAAACAAAAACAATAGCTGACTGAACAGGAGTTTATGCAGTAACTCTTAACTTAGGTATGGCCTGTCCATAAAAATCTGAACTATACATTTTTATGACCCTTTAGGTTAATTCTCAACCTTTGAACCTTTTCAGGTAAGACTTGTTGTCTTGTAGCTGGGTATAGAGTACCTGGATATTGATATCATCCAGTGACTCGATACAGTAGGAACTAATCTCATCTAAATCATATCTCATATCTTATAATTAAATGAACTAATTTTGGCTAGCTTTGTGAAATAATACTGTATGTGTGTGTTTGGCCTGCACTTTTATGTCTGGATACTTGGTTGTAGGTGGCCAGAGTTTACTCAACTGTCGTACATGAAAGATTTTAGGTGTGGTTGCATTTCAGTTTTTCCTTTACAGCATTCATAAGAGAGCTATTGCTCTTTTTACATTGATAAGTTTATTTAAAAGCTAAAAAATTTTGTAGATTAGGAAGTTACAATAAGCTCATAAAATGGTGCTAGAGTTAAAACTACTCAACAGTAAAATTCAATATTAGATGATTCAGAACAAGTACATCTGAAGTTGAGAAATTTTGGATATTGACTTGTACATTTCCCAAGTTTCCTGAGGCCACTGCATATGGAAAGACTTTAGTTCCCAAGGCTTTGGTGTAGTGGTGTTGTGTGCAGTAGCATTCCAGCTCTGTCAAGAGCTGCTAATCTTGACAAGAGGTCAGTGAGCTGATCGAAAAAAATTAAAAGAAACAACCCAGTGTGGATGTTTGTTTAACTCTGAATGTTTAACCGAGCGGGTCGTGCACTGAACCAGCTTGAATGATTATGACTTGGTTTACTTGAGGCAGGTCAAAGCCACTTTTGTTTGTAAGCAACTTTTATGGATTCTGAAATCCAAACTGTATTTGTTTGATTGGAATGACAATCAAATCAGCGGTTTGAAAATAGACGTAGGACCATTATGTCAGAGTCAATAAAGAAGTAATTTCAGATTATATTGTGACCCGTATTTTTGTAGTGTTATGTTAATGATAGATTGGTATGATCGGACATGTGATATGTCATCACTTCATGTAACTCAGGAGTGAGCTGCACAAAACGAGTTGATGCTGAGTTGATGACTGTTGAGACACAATTAACGGTGGGTGTGAACAACAGAGGCAAACCTTATTGGCTTGATGGTGCAATAGTTTTGCAGTGAAAGCAAGCTATCTCAGATTTAGATACTGGAATATGACGCACACCAGCGAGTGACTGAAAGTCATGGGACGTGCATAGATTGGAATGCTAATCTTAAGTCTGAGAAAATTAAGATAGGACTCTATTTGACTTAATTCTGTAAATCCTGATTCTTTCACATTTATTCAACTTACAGTTATGCAGTTTATTTACAGGATTATTCTGCATGCATCTAGCTGTGTGGATTCACTGGCCTATGTCTCTCTGAAAGCTGTTTTACTAGTGTTTCTGCTGAGTCTACAAGCTGGAGACATTTACTCAGTTGGAAAAAAAATATTTTTCTGCCCCTGCCATCTCTTTAGACCACCACTTATTGCCTGTAGCAATAATTGAACCCATGTACCTTTTTAAGTCACTGGAGAGACTTGTGTCTTATGCCTGAATACAGCTTAATGATTGGCTTAGTCTTGTTTGCTTAAAGCTGGAGCTTTAGCTCTTTATTGGACTGTATTAGGTCTTTATACCTATGGCACCAATCCTTGGCTGATAAAATTGTTTTTGTGTGTTTGGAGTTGGTGCTCACATAGAAAGTTAATTTATGCTCATTTAGTGCTGATCTCAACAAAATAATCTGAATAATGTGATGCTAGTGATGCTTTACTGAAATACCCATACTGAATTTAATTATGTGTCTGGTTGAGGGACAACTACAGATAAAAACTTGTTTTTTATCTCTTCAGAAGGGTGAATGCTGTCAATGATGCACTTTTGTCCTGCAGCAGGACAGCAGCCTCTTCTCTTTTTGCACCTAGCTACTGCAAGCCACAGTAATAAATCTCTACTTCTTAAGTGTTTGTGTAATTTTTTGAGGAAGGGGAATTGAAGTGAAGCAGGCTGAAAGCTCTTTATTAGAGAGTAGTGATGACTATAGTGTAGACTGCCTCTGGAGAGTGGTGTGACTTGAATTTAAAAAAAAAAAGAGAGAGACACGGGCACAATGAGTAACAGGCCATTGACACGTAAGGATTCACAATGCCAGGCTTAAAAGCTTAGGTGTAATTATGTTATTAAAGCATAACAAGTGCAAGGTTAAAAAAAAAATGCTCACTCCTACTCTGTATTCAGGAAATCTAAGTACAAAAGCATACATCAAATATGATTATACATATGGTTTTGAACTCTGGGTACATCAAACCAATGTCCAGCTGGAGTAGACTGTGAATCATGCCTTTTACAAAACAACTCCAGACCTACAGAGTCATGGGAGGCCACATGCTGTTACCTACTTTGTATCAGTTTGTGTGAATGCATGGTAAGACATACTGCAGGGACAAGAGAAGGGTGAGGGACGAAAGGGGGGGGGTGCGGGTAAGCAGACTAAAAGAAAGTGTCAAAAGAAGTGGGGGGTATGTAGCTGTGAGCAAAGGCCTGGAGTTGGAGCAGAGCAGGGTGCAGCTGAGCTTCAGGCAGGAACACAGCACTGAGGGCTTTATTGTGATTTGTAATTATGTGGTTTTTCTGTGGGGCCTCAGTTTGGTGTGCTCCCACACTGAGGCTTCTTTTAGCCAGGGAATACTGAGTAGGAGAACAGAGAGAGGGTGGGACCACGGTCACTGTTAACTATTTCTGTTTAACCAAGAATGAGCAGACATGGCTGGAGCTCCATGGGATCTGAGAGTTGAACTGAAGCCACACAAGAATTCAGACTCAGAAATAGATATTTAAGAGCAGACTTGTTGGAAAAAGAAAAGAACTTTCCCTCAACTCCCCCCCCCACCATTTCCTTCCTGCTGTCAATGTGTGGGGTTAATTTGATGCTTGAACCGGACAGCTGTAAATGTGTAAAATCCAAAATATATGGACAAGAATGGGGGGGGGGGTTGCATGGTTAGTGCCAATAAATACAATCTAATAAATTACCTGCAAAATAAAATCTTCTCTTAAAGAGCAGCACCCAGCACACTAAAGCCAACATAGGGATAGCTCGATGTTATCATTTGTGTGGAGCATTGCACCACCTCACTCGTGCCAGCTTTTGTATATTGTATATGGCATTATTTTGCAGCTACATGTTCTCTCCGCTGAAGAGCAGCAGCTCATTCAGAAAATGATTCACTCACTTGTGAAATAATGTTCTCTGGCTTGCTTTAGCTTTGGGACAGAGGTCACTGGATTGCATAAGTGATATTTCTAGAGCAAACATCTAGAGGACTATTTAGAGCCAGTACTGCCATTAATCTTGGACTTCCCTTATTCCATCTGACAACACGATCAAGCTGAAAAAACATGAATTTTACTTGTTAGACTAGAAGAATTAACACTGTTTAGCTTTTTTTAAATAAACATTTGCTACCTTTTATGTTTGTAGTTGCTGCTTCTTATTTAATACTTTATATAGTTTGACAGTCAGTTAATGAGACATGTAACATTATTGATTATAATGAGTTTCTGACTAACGGGCCAGTATCTTCCAAACAAAAGATGTTTGAGGTGGTGGAGGAAACTTCACTTTTACTTTGACAATCAGCACATGCACTAAAAATAGAGCAGGTTAAGTAACATGTGGTCATCACTATGTTTTTTATCTTTTCTTTTTAATGAAATGACTGCACTTCTGAATCTAGATATTTCTAGTCATTAGCCAATGGAAGCACATGAGAAAACAAAAATGTCCATTTGCACTCATGATGATGGTACAGGTATTTTTCTAGTGAATTCACAGTGAGGGAGTGTCACATGTCCTGCCTCCTGCCTGCTCTACCCATGCAGCTCCCTTGCCAAACAGTATTTTAATTATGTTGGAACTTCGGGAACTTCAGACAATGTTCCTGATTCTGTTGACACTATCTGGACTTCATGTGTTAAAACAGCTTAAGTTATACTGGGAAGAACTTTATGCACTTAGTCTTTGTCTGTAAGTAGAGTTTAAAGAGCTGTGAGCCAGTTTAGTGTTTTTTTCATGAATGATGGCCTTCTCAGTCGTGCTGATTGAAACCTAAATCTTTATTCTTAGCACCCTCTGGAGACTGACAAAGTTCTTTTTTCTTAAAATGTGGCAGCAAGATAAAAAAAAAAGGCTGTAGAAAGTAGAACAGATGAGATTAAAAGGGTTGAACTCAATACTTCAGGCATCACCCAACTCAACATGGATAGGAGTTAAAAGGTTGATGGACAGGGTGGTGAAGGAAGGAGCTTAAAGGGAATGTGATAAAGTGTTGGGGTGTTGAATGGCTGTGCTACATGCTTTGTTGTCAGTCAGTAGTTGAGCTCTGCCAGTTAAGTTGAAGGGAACAGACAAGTGTACTGAGATGAACCATGCTGGAGACACGTGACTTTAACAGAAGGCATATATATCACAAGTGATGTGCATGCCTCTTGAGTTGTAGTGGTTGCAGAGAAATGACTGTAGGCCCAATTTTAAATAGCTTTTGATGCAAATTGTTTTCTTGAGTTTGGGAGCACTGGAAGTTTTAAACTGTTCTTTTACGGTAGTTCTCTTATTCTCAGTTTTTGTGTCAATCATTCTATACACTGACAAGTGATTCTGAACTTTTCTGAGGATCTGAATATTGACCACTCTTCTTTGAGTATGCCTGGAAGGCATACCGAGCCAAAGGAAGGATGCCATGCACTGACTCAAACTTGCCCACAACGGCTGCCAGTCACACCAGGTTGACTTCCTGTTTTTCTGCTTGCTTTTTTTTGTCTCTGTGAAACAATGCATGCATTTAGGCCTGCAACTCTGTGCATTCAGAGGGAAACAAATCAGCAATAATTGCAGGTAAAATTCAGGCTATGATCTTGCACAAATGCCCAGACTTTACAAAGTTTCTATTCGTAATGGACCAGATTATAAAAGTATAAAAAATGTCTCTGTGTTGGTTTTGGTTGTATCAAAATAAGGAAAACAATATTAGTGTTCACAGATTTTTTTTAATCAGTAGGAGGAGAAAGGAGCAGAAAAACCTTGCAAATGAAGAGACAATGTCCAAAAAACACAGAGCTGTTCTCAGCACTTCTGTCCAGATGCATTTGATGCATTTAGCTGATGAAACAAGCTCATAAATGATCTTCATGATAAGTGGCAACTAAAAACAAATGCTATGTATACCGTTTTCTCTCACACAGTCTAAACATCCTCAGATAGGCAGAAACATGAAGGATGGGAAATATTAGATGCTCTCCTGTTAGGCCTTTGAAAGCAAACCAATAGTTACAACTCAGATTGTGTAGGAACCTGACAGTCTGCCACTTCTGTCAGCTCAGCAATCTGTAAGTTTTCTTCAAATTAAGACCAGTTCAGTGGCTGATAGAGACACGAATGCAGCTGCACAGTGGCCAGCAGAGTGAGTGAACCATGCTTATGTGAGTGAAGATGAATCTGACTTGGATTAAAAAAGAAAAAAGTAGAGGAAGACTATTTGATGGTGGTGGATGCTAATCTCTGAAATAACTTTTAGTGGAAGACATTTTATCATAAAGCTTAAGTTTGATTCGTACAGTGACCTCTAACAGGGGATGACAGAAAGCAGAGCTCTTTACAACAAACTCTCTTGGTCAGCATATAGGAGCAGTTGCCTGTGAAGATGTCAGCGATTTTTTTGCCCCTTTCCCTTCATTGTCTCTGTGATTTTCTTCATTTTGATTAATATCTGGTATGCTTTGAGTGAATAGATTTTTCACATTTTATAAAAGTGAAGACATAAATTGATGCTAATTTTAATATAAGATATACAGGTCTTCTTAGTAAGGGTTCCCTTCAAAGTAGATTCTTAAGCAATTTCAATGTTTTTGCCTGGGTCTGTGGTGAAAAATGGCCTACCCTTTACACTCCAGTTTGATTAAAGACTGTGGGGAGCTGGTGACAATGGAGGATTCTGAGAAGGGCCTTACCAGTTTCTCCAGGGAACCCTAAATGCAGCTTTTTCATCTTTACAGGAGAACTGTTTTGTTAACGCTAACTTCTCAATTACAGACCAGGTCAGCCCAGGCACATGTGTTGTCCTGATGTTATCCAAGCTGTGTGTCTCAGGGGTTTTCATTGGCTCAGTCTCATGTTGTAATTCAGGGGCAAAGACAAGGTAGTTTAGATTTGCAGTTCCAGACAGACTAGTGGTTGTTGTGATCTGCAAAGACTTTGGTTTTAATGTTTTTGTGAGTGTGGTGTATTAAAGTTAATTTTGCAGATTATATATGCACTGTTAGATAAAATGATACAGTGCAGTATGCAGCTTGCCTAATGCAGGCTACTTGGTTGATTCGATAGTGGGTGGCTTGCTTGAAGAAAAAGCCATCAACCAGTGCAAACTGTGTGTGTGTGTGTGTGTGTGTGTGTGTGTGTGTGTGTGTGTACGAATACAAGCGCAGTGAACAGGAAGGGCAGGGTGGAGCTGTGCAGCGTGTTTCCTGTAAAGCAGGAAGTGAGTAGGGTCAGGCTGCAGAAACACCATGAGTTACTGCTCTAACTTGCTACTGCCGAAGTCCAAAGTAAACAGTCCACTAGTGCCTTGCTCGTCACTCTGATTTGATACTTTTTCTGATTAGGCTGCTACATTCACTTTTATCTTACTTCCCAGTTGGCAATAGTGTTTCACGTTGAAACTGACACACTGTTCCCTTACAGAGACATTAAGCAATTGATGGCATTGCCAGGTGGAGTTAAAACAAACTTTAATGTATGACTACATTCTGTTTGTTGCTTCTCTGACCTTAACACATTCTGAAATTTAAAAAAAAAAAACCCATACAGATCCTTGCTCCTGCATATATTTGAACACCTGCGGCCAGATTGCTTTGGCCACATGTGGTTTCTGAAGGCTACCACACAACAGAGATGAATTAATAGTATCAGTAATGCAGTATGAGGAAGGACAGGGACCTGACATTCGTCTGAGGATCAAACCCTGACCTTTTACATGAAATGAGATGAGCATTAAAGGAGCAAAAACATGGATGACTCAGTTGTTTGGGTGTACTCTGTTTATGCTGACATTAAGTACTGGACTGGATATGTGCTTTGCTCCCATTTTTGTGTTCAAAGTACACATGCATTTACACATACTACTGCACGTAATACTAAAGATGCTACAACATTTTGGAACTTTTCAAGATATCCTGCCTACACTAGCACAGTGCAGTCAGACTTTCTTTGCCTTTATTTAATGAGGACAGGTGTAGCAAGACAGGAAAGCGGAGGATGTAATACTGTGGATGTGGTAAGGTCTCAAGCTTAGTGCTTGATGTGTATATATCAGATCAGATAAGCTACAGGGGCATACAAAGATATTGTTTCTTAAACAGAAAAATGAAGTTTAAAGTTTGATAAAAAGCCGGCAGCCTTAAACAAATCTTTTTATACCAGAGCTGTTTTACTACGTGGTACTTTTCATTAGCTTTTTTTAGCAAGAGTGTCATGATTCATGATTTTCCTTTTGGTTGTTATAAGAATTATTTATATGTTGATTGAATGAAATAAAATAAAAAATGAAAATGAAACATATATGTAGAGCTTAATTCTGTTTATTTTAAATGTTTTTTGTGTGGCTGTATGGTAACTGTCTTTTAGTACTAGTCTCTCAAATATAGACTATTCAGGCAAATCTTTCTTTAAAGGGTTTATTTAGACTGTTTCAGACAGGCAGTTTCAAAGTTCTCAAAGTTGGAGCATCAGAATATGTAGGCTTCATTTGCACTGACATCAGCAAACTTCATTACTGGCCACCCCAAGTGTTCACATCAGGATGTGTAACTTGATGACAGCTGGGTTCACTCTGCCCCAGTTTCTGCCTTAAAGCACTCCTCATCACGTCTGCCGCCTAACACTGGCAGTCTGCAAATGTTCCCCACATCAGAACTCGGTGTAATTTATATATAGGTTGTTTCCTGGTACCGTTTTCTTTTATTTGTATTTGTTGTCATGATTGCATTGTAATGTCAAGTAATTTTCTACTTATGTGATTGAGTAGCTTCCTTTTTCTAGCAATCATGCACAAAATTACTTAGTTGAATATGTTTATGGTTCAAGACTTGTTCATGAACCCATATACCTCAGAATGTAAATACACATTGCTGATGAATTACATTCTAAGATTGTTGTTTTGATTCTTAACCTAATGAGAGGTCCACATGGAAATTGTAGTCATTGGACCAAAATGTAGTCCAGTGAGTAGATGTGCCATCCTTTAACTTGGAGCTTGGAAATTAAACTAAATTAGGCTTTGGTCACATGTAACAACTCAACAAAGCAACTTAAAATTTATTTGGAATAATTTTTAATCTACACCCAGAGGACAGAAAACTACTAAACCTTCAAAAACCCTAGAGAAAATTATAAACTCTATTTTTCTTTAATCAATATTGTCTTTAACACAGTCCTGTGGTTTTTCCCTCCTAGACAGGAAGTTTGTGCAGTTTCACAAAGAGTTAGTCTTACAAAATGCTTTATGGTTCACGGATGATGAGATGTTTATTCTGAGATTTATTAAAATATAAACACTACACGTTTTAAAATACTTATTCATTCTTCGTTGCCCTGATCCTCACAAGGCCACCTTCAGAGGTTTGGTTTGACTTCTGTATACAAAGTTGTTTTCCACCCTTTGAAGTCAACTTCCTCAGTGTCTTTGTCATTCAGATACACTGATATGTCACCATTTGTTTACACTATTGGTGTGTAGGGCTGCTTCTACTGTGACTGACTGTTTCCCAGTATGTTTCTGTAAAACAGCGTTAAACACAGTTAAAGGTATGAAAAAGTCAGCACCAGTGTGCACTCAACAGAGGCCCCATTTCTACCTTTTCTTTGTGCAGTTTCTTGAATGGAACTAGAGAACCATGTCAGAGTGCGCTGTCAAGGAAACGTTTATGTCATTAAGGGTCAACTCTGAGGCTTTGCTCTTAGTCCAGTGGTGTTAATGAATTAATCCACTTTGTCTGTTCATCTTTGACCCAATGTTTGATGACAGTCTTGTGCATGTCAGCTTCAGTGAACCGTAATTGTTAGTGTGTGGAAAGATCCAGATAGCTTTGGGTTCAGTTCTCTTGTTACTATGGCAATTATCTGTGGAGCAGAGAGTGTTTTGAAAGCAAACAGGTCTGTTTGGGACAATAACCTGCGGAAAGGATGTCACCAGCAGTAAAGAAGGTGACTGTGTGCCCGCATATATTTTAAAAACTTTTAGCTTGAGGTCTTTTATGTTTGGCACTTTTAGCCATCAGTCCTGTCATTCATGAAAATTTAGGAATGTGGAATAATTCAGTTCAATTCAGTTTTATTTATATAGCGCCAAATCACAACAGTCGCCTCAAGGCGCTTTGTATTGTAGGTAAAGACCCTAAAATAATACAGAGAAACCCAACAGTCAAAATGACCCCCTATGAGCAAGCACTTGGTGACAGTGGGAAGGAAAAACTCCCTTTTAATAGGAAGAAACCTCTGGCAGAACCAGGCTCAGGGAGGGGCAGGGATACAACATTTAATTTATGAACCTTTACTTTTACAGACTTTACTGTCACTGGAAATATTAACTGGAGTGCATGAATACCTCTACATATATATATATATATATATATATATATATATATATATATATATACACACACAAAGGTTTTAACACACTTTTTTTGTGTGATAATCATTATCTGATTCTCAAATAAATCAGCTCAGGGGTCAGCTTAGGTCTGATGGCTTTTAATACACTGGTCACTTTAGCTGCAGTGTGTATTGAAGTTATGAATGGGCTGCATGGCCACAAACTGTGCTAAAATGTTGACAAATTAGTACAGTAAGTGAAGAAAAACACTTGGCCCTTTCAGTTAGGGTTTTATGGGTTATTTAAGGTCTCCCTGGTTGGACACATCTTCTGTTTTATTCATTTATTTTTTGCTAAGAAACGACTGCGTTATCTTACGTGATTGAATGAAGTGGAGTTAGTTTTAGTGTTCAGTGGCTTTTTAAAATCCCGATTCTGTTCTCAGGTGCTGGCATTTGTTTTGTTTTGTTTTGTTTTTTTCCTTTTTCTCTCCCTGAGCCTCTTTTGCTCCATTCACGGCCATCATTCTGATCAGCTTCAGAAAGAGGAACCTGAAAGGAAGTGAAATAAACAAAAGGAAAGCAAGCCAAACAAAGCTTCAACAAGGCTTTGGTAGACATGCTGGTTCAGGGGCGATGTGCCCACACAAAGAGCTCTCTGAGAGTGGGAATGCTCCGTATTCCTGGAGAGTACTCATCCACTTACACGAACACGCATTAATTAAAAATCACATAGTCCACAGATAAATTAGACTCCCCCCCCAATATATTTTCTAAAGAGCCACTATTCATGTGTAAACATTAACTTCAAAATAGATTTACTGCATTGTATTTTCAAGTAGTCATGTTTTATGCTTGTTCTGGGTTTTTATCAGCACAAGCCCAGCTAGTCATTGGACCTAAGCACTGGGATTTTTTTCCCCCGGTGTCCAACTTTGAGATTAATGAATGCTATTGTTAGCATACTTATTAGCATGCTGTCATTCAACCTTTTCTTTTACACATAAAAGCAGGTTCAAAGGTTACACTACCTAAAAAGGCTGTGTGTCTGGCATTCAACTAGCCAAAATTGTTTGTTCTGTAATCAACACAATATTTCCCAGCTGTGCTAACACAATTAGAATAGGGTTTTCCTAATGGCCAATTATCCTGTTAAGTTGATGAACTTCATTAGGTAGCACAGTGTGTCATGTGAATACTGGAGTGACGGTTGCTTAAAATGGGCTTCTGTACAGCTATGTAAATATGTAGTAATTTTGATGTTATAATGTTAATATTACTAAAAAACAAGAATGTTTCTGAGTAGCAAGACTATTTAAATATTAGTTCTTTTTTTTATTTTACATTCTTAATAATGGTATGTATTGTGCATTAACTAAATATTTTAACAAACCTTGTTTTGATTTCTAGGTAGAATTGCTTCTTTTAAAGAAATCTTGCCATTCATGCCTAACTGAACTGGATTGGGGTCAGTACCAGGACTGTTTGCAGTACTGAAAATCTGAAATTTGGGAGAGACGGCATTTCTGTGTCAAATGAGAACCATAATTTGTACCACTGGTACATATTTGTGTTTAGGGTGCACTGACATGATAAATCTCTTGCACATGAAACATGAGCACAGTGTTGGACAAGGTGACAACAAGTGGTAGAAAAATGCTTGTGACTCATGTATAAATACATGAATATTTCATTGTCTTTTTATGGCACAGTGATGCCTGACTGTGTTGAGTCGAGTGGCAGGAACAACTTGAAAAGGTCATAGCATTGACAGAACAGAGACTGTTCATTAGGCTGTAAAGTGTACAGGAAGTTGGGCAGACATTGTAAAGCAGTGTCCATAGCACCCATAGTAATAAAGGGTGTGATAATGAAAATATATCCGTAATGGTAAACACATTAATAATCCCAGGACAGTGAGCAGGGAAAAAGAAAAGAACATAGGGTCTTTGTATACCAGTTTTAGAAATTAGTCTGCTTTTGTTTGTCTGTGGACAGGGGAGCGGTGGCACTGGGTCAGGGATAGCTCAACACACCCGAAGCTCTGTAGAGTTGTGCTTTTTCATTACTGATGTGTGTTTTTTTTTTTTTGGGGGGGTGGGGTGGGAGACTTTGTTTCATACTATACTCTGGAAAGATGCTGTCCTTAGGCAAGTTGAGACTAGTTTCCTTTAATGTATTTTTCCCATCTTCTTCATCTATGGGGCTGTGTGTGTGTGTGTGTGTGTGTGTGTGTGTGTGTGTGTGTGTGTGTTGCCTTTTTTTTTTAAGGTTGCATAAAACATCTGGCAAAAAAAGACCCAGACATTTTTTTGCTGCTGAAACACAAGAATTAGTTCAGTTTGTCACAGTTTTGGCTCTGTGTTAATGAGATCTTTTTCAGCATTCTTTAGAAAGTAAAAGCCTCATAACAAAGAGAACTGTTAAGCTGATCCTTTGACTTAAACTGAGGTATATCAACCTCAAAATGTAAACAATGCACTGTGATGGAAATGTTAAAAACATTTTTTCCAGTGTTGTGGAACTACTTGTCACATAAAGATGCTTTGATTCACACAAAAAATGCCTTGTTTTTCTTTGAAAATTTAAAATTCAAACACTCTCTTCTATTTGTCATATTTGCTTCTCAGTGGCTCCAGACTTGATTGAACTTGTTTAAAAAAAAGAAACATTTTCTAAAGTAACTTGCAATGTTGAAATGAAATGATGGAGAATCAAGTGACAGCAACATTTCAAATAGTAATCACAACCATGTTCTAAAATACAATTTCAATGCTATTTTCTTAAAAGTAAATAAAAACTCAGTGGGTTACTTTAAAAAAAAAGATATTCTCTGTGCTAAACCAGACCTAAACATCAGAAACAGTTGACACAGTAAATAAAGAAAGAGAGTGATTAATGCAGCTGTCAGCCTTCAGTTTTTGTTAGCTGAAAGAGAAGAGCAAGTTTAATGAATCTCCAGGGGAGAACAACCATTTTTTCTTATGGCCCAGAAGACATTGCTTTCTTCAGGAATGTTGCTTCTGTTTAAGAAGTGCTACATTAAGAGTATCTTGACATAAGAATGTGCTAGAACTGATCAAGGGCCTCTTAGGTGAGATACCCTGGCCACCGCAGTGGTATTGCTCTGTTGCTTAAGCCTCCATGATGATGTCTTGAAGCATAGCTTTGTAGATGCACTGTTTTTTTGTTTTTTTTTTAATTTCCACATCCTCTGAGGACAGTGGGTACAATATTGAGCTTTATTCATAAATCTAAATATACTTCCATGATATTGTGTGCCTTTACCTTCAGGTTTGCAACAACTGGAGGCAGGAGGTTATTGATACTATCAAAAATGTTTAATGCTTCAGTAGTCAGTGTACCTACTGAACCTCCCAATCAAAACCCACAGTATCAGCAGCACTCTCCAACACACATAGCACTCTATAAGGCTTTTAATTCATAAGACACAGAAAATGTTTTCTTTTAGTTCAGCATATGTAAAATTACATCCGTGTAAAAGTTGAGGTCAATAACTGCATTTGCTTACATAATGGGCAAGGCAGCTTGAATTCTTTAATTCAGTGAAATGTGTCAGCTAAGCAAGTTTCAGCTTGTATGCTCTGAAGAATATGTGTAAACCGTTGAGGGAACCTCACACTTCACCCCTCCTCTTTTCATTTCCTGTGCTCTTTTTTTTTTGAATGTGCAAGTTAAGGTTGCCATAGTGACTCAGAGGAGAAATAAACTTCCTGTCTTTTTCCTGTGGTTAATTGCAGCTACTTTTGGGCCTTTGCCGAGTTTTACATTCTATTCACTGTTTCATTTAGCATATTATGAGAGACACAGTACATTATTAGTTTGCTTGATGAGCCACAGGCATTTTCAGGCCCAGTGTTTTAAATGTGGAGTTGAGTGTTTTGTTACGCATTTCAACTTTGACAAAAGAATCTTTCAAGACTGTACAGAAAGCAGTGGGGAAAACAGTGAAAGTGTGCTTTATGACTAAACTGGCACCATTAAGTGATTAGTAGCAAGCAGCGCAGCAGGAATGCAAATCTCTAAAGAGTCTTCCGACCCAGCTGTTCAAATAATTTTCTCTGATTTTTCATTTAGGGATGTTCCTGGCAACTGATTTCCCAGATGATTAGGCATGAGAGGGAAATAGATTGACTGGTGTAAAAGTATGAAATAATGGAGTGGCTAATGTTGGCAGTGCACCAGTAACATTGTAACAGGATTACATCCCGTGCGTGCCTATACTAAATGTGGTTACTTGTTGCTCTGGTCGAGTGGTTGTACGCCACCTTATGTTTACGCAGCTTGCATACACAAAGCCATATTTTCAAATCAAAGTGCTTACAAACCTTCAGGTTTTACATGTTTTAAATGTCACCTTCTTCACTTCTTAACCAGCAAGATTTGACACGTGGGTGTTACTATTTGTGCATAAGTGATATAACTGTTAAAAAAACAAACAAACAAAAAAAACCCTGAAAACTTTGATCCAAAATCTTGCTCTTTATGTTTGAATGGGACATTTTCAGATAGAATTTTTTTCAGGTCTCCAGGAATCCTTTCAGTTTCCCCCCAAAATATCCTGATTTTTGGGGTTTCATTGTCATATTGTGTAATAGGAATAGTAATTACAAAGCATGTGTTTTCTTTATAATTAATTCATTTATTATTAAGTTAATCTTGAGGAAAACTCTTGTATTTTATAGTTTAAATTGGATGCAATGTTGGTGCCTCATTTAAAGATGAGATGAAATGCTGAGTGATGATGTTTGCTTTGGCAATGTCAGCCGCATCGGTCTAGTCAGGCCTTTAATGTCTGAAGGCTTCAAGGCCAGGGCAGCCTCTGATTTTTGGGCCTGTGAGAGGGTCAGGCGTCACAGGCAGCCTTGGTCACCTCGTTTGCTCTTTGATCGATGGCCTTTCAGTTTGGAGTAATTATCCTTGGCCAGACTGGAGGCTGGTGATTTTTGTGGCCTGCCATATCCACACAAAGGCGGATACGCCTAAAAATCCTGACCTTATGAGTAAAGAACTTCCATCCGGTGCGGACAGCATTTCCAAAAGATGCACTGCCATGGCTGAAATTATAAGTAAATGTCTCCTTATGTTGAAAAATGTCAAAACAGTGATTCATAGTCAGTGCCATCTGATAAATGTAGGCATACTTTGTTTTGTTGATTAGTGCTATAGCACAAATTTGTCCCTTTCAGTGAAAAACAAAACCAAAAAGAAAATATTTGAGAAGTTTAAAGCTAGGGACCACATGGATGCATAAAAAGTGAGAAATATGTGGCTTCAAATTCACCTGCCTTAGATAAGACATTTGTTTGTAAAGTTGTGGGACTGTGTTTGTACCTTCTTATTCCTGCAGAATACCTAAGATATGCAAGACCACTGAAGCAGAAAGACATGCTTTTTCCTCTCTTGAATTCCAACTGAGATGGAACAGTAAGAGCTATATTGCTATATTGGAGGACTAAATTTGATCAAGAAACATACACTGGAATTGAGGCATGTTTTGAGCTCTTTGCTACTGAATTTGTTAGGAGTGTTTCCATGGTAATTATTTGAGCATACTAATTCAATTAATGTAAAATCTTGCTTCTGGTTTTACCTCCAGATAAGATTCTTTGGTCATGTGCAAGAAATGCAACTCTATTAGATTCTTCAGAGTCACAGTTTTATTGTATATTACTTTTTAATGAATATACATTTACTTCTAGGTGTGTACCTGCATAACATAATATATCAGAATAGTCAAGAAGCTCCTAATCTTATTGTTGCCTTAATGTCCGGTTTTTGTTGCTGAGGATGTTTCTGTCCAAATGTTTGTCATGCTTCTCCTTCTCCTTCAGCTTATTGCTTATATTTTGATGCACTAATCCATAATTCATTGAACTTATCTATGAGCTTCACATATCCACAATGCATGTGTATAAATAAAAAGACTAATGCAAGAGGGGGTTGGTAATGGATATGTATAAAATGCATAAACAGTACATTTTCCTTATTATACAAAGCCCATGATGCAGTAGACTGATCTGACCAATGTGTGTTCATGTTTGCCTTCATTTTAGGTGTTCATAAAAAAAAAAAAAGCAACATTTTTCCCCACTGTTAATGTTCAGTGTCAGTGTGAAGGATAAGGTGTGCAAATCAGCTATCATTCAGCTGTATCCTATACAAAAGTGCTTCCAGTTGTTCATCCTCACCATTGTGAGGCTAAAGCTGGGATGACTGTGGACTGCTAATGCCAGGAAGAGACTTTGAGCTCCCAGGTTTGTTTGGCAGTTTGAAGCTCAGTAATAATGGTGTGGAGGTGCTCCTCCGGTCAAAGTACTATGAATGTGGAGTAGCACAACGCATCGTAATATCAGGCAGGACGTGTCTAAATAATATGTTTCACTGTCTTTTCAAATGTAATGCATCAATATATACATAAAACTTCCACAACTGAATTATAGTTATAGAGGTGCAAAGAAATTCTTAGGTGTTGACTGAAAATTCACTTTTTATACAGGGATGAAAAAGTAGAAGGCCAGGGAGATCTAAAAATATACCAGGTATTGAAAACATATGTCAGCACTGTTCAGGTCCTAACAGGATGTCAGATTTAGTAGTTTACACCATGAACCCCTCTTGATCTAAGTGTGAGTTTTGAGAGTCCTTGAATACGGCTGGATTGTTTATACCAATTACAAACTGTAAGGGAATTATAAAGCATATACTTTGACAAAAATAAACAAACCTTGGATTTTGTACTTGCTTTTCCAGGGAGTCTCAGATTCTGCTGATGACTCCTGATGGGCTCCAACTCTACTGTTTTTGATTATAGCCGGCCACATATGGGTCTTTGTTCTGCTCTGGAGCCATGGTGAACTTGGCATATTGGCACATGAACCAGTTCTCCACTTGTGTCACGTTCTGCTTAGAGTGGCCCTCCAGCCCATAGCGGATCTCGGAGCAGAATGCCGACTACCGTTCTCAGCTGCAGTCTGAGATGGTGGAGTTGGCCTTTGCTCAGTGTCAGGATGACATTGATAACTGAGACTGCCACAACAACAGCCTGGCCAGCAAGCCAGCCAGTAGGGAAAACAGGGGATGGGGGAAGGGCTTTGAACATCTGGGTAGCAGTGACTGAACTTTTAAAATGAGATTGAGGTGAATGTCCACTGAAGTCAGTCATGTATAGTGTTGTCTCAGATGGATAGCTGAGTTGCCAAAAGTACTTACGTGGCCCAGCCAAGTAAAACGAATGTGAAGACAAATGCTGAGACATGTATAACACAGAGGACACACAAAAATGAAGAGGGAGGAGCACGTTGGTGTAAAAAGAGAATTAAACTAGCATTTGCAGCGCCAATGATATTAAAAAAAAAAAAAGTTAAAAAAATTGCAAATAAAGGAAGTGTGCTTTATTATCCAGGTTCTTGTACCTGAACCTGGCTTTAGTCCAATATGTTGTTTTCAGATGATGGATAGTTATTCTAATTCTTGCTTTTTGTATGTGTGCGAGTGCTTTTTTTTTTTTTTTTTTGGAATGCTGAGTGAATGTGTCAGTGTTGTCAGTTTCTTTGTTGATGTTAAACCTAGGTCTTTGTATATAGGACAGCACCTTATTGTCATTGGGTCATGTAGCACAGTCCTGACCATGACCTCAAAAAAATGCCTGCAAGATGTAACCTCTGATAAAATTATGTAGAAGTAGGCATCAGAAAGCGTAATCTCCAAATGGCAGCGAATACGACGTCACTGTGGATGAGTCAATGCTTTTAACATCTCATGCTCAAGCATTTTGGATTCTATAGCCCCAGTCAGTTTAAAAAATTGAAAACCTCGGCTCTACCGCTGTTAATTGAGGAATTAAGAATTTTAAAGAGGAAATGCAGAAAGGCTGAGGGGAAGCAGAAAAAGGGTAATTTAAATGCTTCCCTCACTGCTCGTAAGAACTTGACGTTTCCTTACTAGTTGAAATTCAAGGAAGCAAGGGACACCTCTCTTTCACAGCTCATCACTAACCAAGGTCATAATGCCAGAATACTTTTTAAATCAATAAAATCTGTGATTTTATTTTCTTTGTACAACTATCATGGCTGCGGAAGCCTGAATCAGATGTTGCAACACATAACAAAACATTTGGAGAATTGTAGAGTTTCAGCACCCTTCTGCTTAATGCGAGTTCATCTCTGCAAAAAAGCTTGAAAATCAACATCAATTATGAATCCATTCCACTTGTTTTTTCTGTGATTACTACTCCTGGCACAATAAAGAGCCTGATAGCCACTTCTGATCACTGCTTTTTCAGAAATATCAAAACTGGAACTTAGATCGGATCAAATGAGAGGAGCGACAGTTGGATCAAAACCAAGGAAAAAAGTGCGTGTGGGGCACGCATTTGTAACAAATATTGTCTGACTCAACTGGAGTCTGGTTAACTTGAGCTTCTGTTTTGGGTCCTTTTTTATACACTTTTCTGCCTGTCAGGATTTCAAGGTTGTTTCGCTCATTAGAAGTTAAGGCCAGGGGCACTGATGACCCACCCTCCTGGTGGGACATCCCTCTGGTCTTCCATCATGGTCTCTAAAGGCTGTCTGCTTCTCTCCCTTCTCCACCTCTCCTTTCGTCATGTTTCACTCTCCTGATTTGATCCCCTCCAATGATTAATGGTTTGTTGTTACACTGATCTCACTGTTTTATCAGTGCCTTCCAAACAGTCGCCTCTCTTGACCTCTGCTGGGTTTGTCCCACGTGTGTCACATGACACTAATGACTTTTGCCAGTCTCAGCAGACCCCCAACTTCACAACCCTATAGATCGCAAGCAGATGGTTTAGAGATATTACGTCCCCTAGCAGATTAGAATTGTGTTAGATCTGTGTGTCTGCTCGTTGTTGCTAGAGGAAATGAGAAAATTGCTTTTAGACAGAGAGTGTGTCAAAGGCTAAAGAGAGAAAAATATAAATATTTTTTAAAAGCGTTTTCAAGGAAA
Source organism: Pterophyllum scalare (assembly GCA_024447675.2). Taxonomy (NCBI): domain Eukaryota; kingdom Metazoa; phylum Chordata; class Actinopteri; order Cichliformes; family Cichlidae; genus Pterophyllum; species Pterophyllum scalare. The sequence goes on from JAMQGT020013994.1 coordinate 177,123, forward strand.
ATAAGACGGACACATTTGTTTAATGTGCCCTCATCATGCTATGCTTGTCAAGTACCCGCTGAGGGATGCAAATATAAAAAATGTTAGCTGGAAGCTGTCAGTCTGTCACACAACCAGCTGCTGTTTCCTTCTGTGTTTTGTTCACCACATCCTCCGAGGGTCTAAGACGACAGAAATATTTTGCTCCAGATGTCACCCTAGCTTCGCAGAACAAAGTTCCTCTCGTATACTTTCAACATTCCTACAAGTGTCAGTTTTGATCTTCTCTCAGACACATTTCAGCCCACCTCTGTGTTATTATCTTGTCTATTATTTTCATTTTCTCCAAGAGCATACTTCTACATCTCAGTCTTCCATTGAAGAAACGAGGCTGTCTGTGCAGCATCCTTACTTTCAAGCAAGGGAATTGCTTTGTGACTATACGCTGCGTCTCAGCCTGCAATCTGACATGAAAACAAAGCAGATATTTACGATGAGGCACACAGAGACTACCTACTTAAAATTTCAACAGATTTCATTTGTCATCACTTATAAAGGCTTCCTTTATTTCCCCCCTGTCCTCTCTTGATTGTCTGATATGCATTATTTACTCTTTACCCTTTCTAATTGCTCTAGAGGCATATTATATATGTGGTTCCACTGTGACTAATTACTTTGGAGTTGAAAGCACCACATAGAGCTTCAAGCTCCATTGCTTTATTTTCTGCGTGTTTATGGTCCCCTTATCAAATGCATTACATTTGAGAGTTATTGCTTTCTTTTTCTGCCTCCAGAGTTGATGTTAATGATTAATCAGTTTTAACCCCAAACAGAGCCCTACTGCAGGCACAGAGCAGGGGGGTTTCCATAGAATATCATGTTGCAGTCATATTGTTGAAGAGCTGAGGTTTTGCAGCTCTTCATCCAACCTTATTATGACGACCTTGCCATTGAAGAAAAGAATGAGACCTTATCATTGTGGGACTTTTAATAATTAACAGATTACTGCCTGTTATTATTTGTTATATTATTTGCATGTTTACAAATTTGTCATCAAACATTTTCATCTTCCATCCTGATCATACAGTCAGTATATATACAGGGAGTGGAAATGCTCTTCTCTCATCCCTGGCAGCAGTTGTCAGTGTGCTGTCCAGACGTGCTCTTTGCCCAAGGCGTTGTAGCCATCTGTTGGACGAGACTGAATCTCTGTCCCTGTCTTTCAAACAGGCATATATATATATGTGTGTATGTCCATGCGTGTGTTTTTGTGTTCTACAGCAAGCTGCTTCCTTTTCCTCCTTGACTGGTTTTGAGAATAGGAAGTGAAGTCTTGAGGTCTGGAGTCCACATTGGCACATTTCTTAACATGTAGCTGAGAGGAGCAGGCGGCATTGGGCCGCTCACTGTTGGTGTGTGGGCGGCTGAGGACAGCGGGAGGAAAAGTTTGAGAAATGATGGAAAATGAAATTAATTAGATTATAGAAAAGGGACAGATCAGCTGTGATGAGACTTGGTCTTATTCTACTACTGCCCTTCTCTACTTTTGTTTCTTTGAGGTCCTTTTGCTCGCTTTGTTGCTTTAGTTACTCAAGTTAGCATTGACACAAGCTGTTTTATTACTTTGTTTCACTGTTCTGTGTAATGTACTATATATATTAGTAGTGAGATTGTGAGAATTCACGTGTCTTATACTTTTTGTGCATCAGTGTGTCTCAGGCATCAGTGTGTCTCAGGCCATGGGAAGTGAGGAAAAGAAATTGTTACAAGTCTCAGGTGAGTCAAAGTGCAGGCGGACTGCAGTCAGTATTCATCGGCACCAAGCAAGAAGAAAAAAAAATTACATTATAGTGAGCTAAACAGTATTAAGTCTCAGTTTCTCTGAGTGGATATTGATTTGAAGCCTTATGACAGCCAATGTTTACCTCTATTATATTCAGGGTCGAGATAGATTTCCATGGATCAGCCAGTTACCAAGGGGTCAGATATTGATTTATTCATCAGATCTGTTCTGACTTGGGGACTGGATTCACCATAGGGCCATTCAAAATTCAGTGGAAGAATAAGCCTCACTTGCATATATATTCTTTTTCTCTAGTGATTTCCCAACAGCTATGGCTATTTTGTTTGTGTGTGTGTGTGTGTGTGTGTGTGTGTGTGTGTGTGTGTGTGTTGTGTGTGTGTGTGTGTGTGTGTGTGTGTGTGTGTGTGTGTGTGTGTGTTTGCATGCCTAAGGGTTCAATAAGAAATGGCTAACACATTTACAAAACAGTCTCATTACACAACAGCAGTATGTTTTGGATATTTTGAACAGCTTGTAAAAGCTGTTTAAATGATCTAGGACACAGACACCTACAATATTGTGAACACACAGTATGTGGTTTAAAGCAATGTAGCACAAAATGACTGCAAGAAAAACTGCCTTTATGAAACTTTAATTGGAATACATTATACCATACTGGTGTTTAGAGTGCAGGCATAATGATAATCCTTAGTGTGGACTATTGTGTGAGCCGGGCAGAGAGGAAATCGAAGTACAAAAATAAAATTTTTAAAAATCTGCATGGGATGTGATTGCTCTATTCATATTGTCTCAAGAAATACACATTTATTTATTTATTTATTTGTATTTATGTTCCTTGTAAATCACATCACATCATTTAATTTTGGATTTTCACCCTAATACCAAAAATCCCAAGTAGGTACACTCCCTCGTATTCTACTGCCCAAAATGGCCCTCAAATCTCAGTTTCATCTAAGATCATTGTTGATGGATTTCCTCCCACCCTTATTTTTTGTATTTGGTGGTTTGTAAGGAAATTTTTAGGGCACTTTCAGGGACTAAAAGACAAAATAGTTTCATAATAAGAAACTAGGTGGGAATTCACTCTTATTACTAATCAAGAAGACATTTTTTTCGCTCTCTGTTTTGACTCTTAAGTGCCTATTGTTTGTGAGATTTACCTTTATTAGTTAAGTTCTTCCTAGAGAGTGGCTGTCCAAAGCAGTTGTCATGCTGAGTGAAAGAGGGTGGAGCAGTGTGAGTAACTTGTGTGAGCTAACGCAGTGATTAGAGTGGTCCAGGCTTAAACATCAACAGCGGGCCTGTGTTCTCAGCTAGCAGGGACCCACACTGCTGTCTTTGTCCTGCTCCCAGTCCCACCAGAATAGATCACACTTGCTCCAAACACATGCACATCTATTCACATACATAGTAAAAGCCTTAATGCCGTGCGAGGTAGGTCTTTGAAACCAGTTACATTTTAAACCTGATTAATTTCTAGCTGTAAAGTGGTGTTGATGAGACATTGTAGAAAAGATCATTATGTCAGGCTGTTGAACCTCAACACAACACACAAAGGAAGAACCTTTCATTTTCTTACTTCTTTTTTGTCTAGACCTGTCTTTTTCTTCTTGCAACTGTAGAGATGGTGCGGGTATGTCAGGAATTCTCACAGAATAGTTAGTTATTCCTCTTGTCATGTTTCATTGCTGGTCAGATGTGGGAGCGGACAGAGCTTTGTCATTTTTTTTTCCCTGTAAGATCCTGTTTCTGCATAAGAAAACTAAAATATTGTCAGGACATGGGTTCCACAGTTGAAAGGAAATAAAAGGACTGTATGTAAGAGCTGATGGTTCTGTTTTCTAGGCTTAATCTGCAAATTAGCCCTTAGGAAATCTGTAGCTTGGAGCTAATGACTCCTAATAAGCCAATCAATTACTGGAACCCCCTCAGAAAAATTTAACTCTTTGGGCAGTGGTAGATGGTAGACTTGTTTGACTTTGAACTATCGTCACATTCCCCCTGCCAAGACAAATGTGGCTCTAATAGACTTAAGGCTGCACATACAATGACTGTCACTCAAAGGAGTGTGTGTTAGTGTGTTAGCAGGCACAATCAGTGTTTCCCCTTCATGCTTTGGGAAGTACTGTCTGTGTGGCTTATTTAACACCTACTAGTATCTAAACATTAAACCACCTGTTTGCACAGAGGGGAGTACACAGATTCCCCCTAGGATAATAAAGGTAATTGTATTTCATTCCCAGATGACATAAAGCAGCTACCAGCTCATCTGCAAACAAGGGTATATATCCAATTACAGGCAAACTCATTTAGGACCTAACTGAGTAGAAAACACAAACTAAATGGGTCCCTTTACATACAAGCTTTTTTTTTTTAACCTTTAATCAGCTGTTTAACAGTTAAATTAATGAAGCTCACTAGGTGGCCTGGAGCAACCACACACACAACTGAATTGTTTTTGATGTCTCACACAACCCAGTGGGATTTATGCATTCTCTCCTTTTCTGCAATTAGAAGTCCTTCTTTCTTTGGCCACCTGGGACTTGATTGAAACATTTTCTTTTTGTGCTGATGTAATATGTGAAGGGTATGCATCCGGTCACTCAGCATAATTGTCCTCTAACCCAAATGTGTTAATGACACCCCCACCCAAATCTGTGAATGCAGTCAAGTCTCAGAAGGGTCAGGCCTCAGCTTTATCCAGCTGCAGCCGGGCCCCAGTTAATCCTGTGGGCTTCCTGGCACTGGTTCACCTTGTACCATCTCTGTGTCAGTTCTGCCAGTCACATTGTAGCCCGTCAGTAATCAGGCAATTTCCTGAGTCTTGCTGGGAGATTTACAAATTCCCTGCTGCTTTTCCTAGTACTACACATCTTCATGCTAATAAGCCCTTCTTCAACAACACTCATGCAAGCAGATGATCTACGCATGCACACACACACTAACATGCTTCATCTTTGTATTTTTTTTTAGTATTTGTGTGGGAGTAGACTAAATACTAAAACTAACTAATCTTCTTCAAATGAAATTGGACACTGCATTGGCAGTCCTGTTTCCCCCTCTGTGTTGTTTTTCTCCTCATTTTCTACCATGAGTCAGACACAACCTCAACTGTCGTGCACATTGCCCAGTTGCTAGGCAGTGGGCAGTATTTATTTTCCCTCAGACTTAACTTTTCTTCATGTGCTACTTTCCACAAGCAGTGTGATTCCTTGCTGTTTTGTCAGATAGTTAAATTGTATGTATTACTTTCATTTCATAAGTATTGCTTGTACTGAAGATCTTTTTTTTTTTAAAAGGCTAGGGTCATTTGGATTGTCTGACAATTGTGTGTTCAGTTTCCAGTTATAGGTCACTGTAGAGAGACTCTTGTCTGTGCTAAGTCAAGAAATGTTTTCCAAATACTTCTTGGAAAGTACTAGTATTGAAATGGCATGCGGGAATAGTTTGTGTGTGTGTGTGTGTGTGTGTGTGTGTGTGTGTGTGTGTGTGTGTGTGTGTGTGTGTGTGTGTGCTTGTGGATCTGTAGTTTTTAGCCTCTATAGTCCAAATGAGATATGGTGAAAAAAATCACAGGATTAGTTGTATCAGTCCACAGAATGTGTTTGTATTGTACTGTATCGAAAGCTGCTAGGTATTTGTTAATCAAAGCAGCAGTGCCATCAAGGTATGTGCCAGACTTCATTACTCACTTCTGTTAGCAGCTTCAGGTTCACTGGTCAAACTCCAAAGTGCTTTTTTTACTACTTTGAGAAGAATCTGTGTGTAGGGGTGATAAGAGAAAAGCCAGCTACCTCAGCTATGGTCAGTCAGAGAGGGGCTTGTTATCATAGGTATATTACTTTAATGGTCTTTAGGCTAAACACTGCTGCAGCTCAAACTGCTTAAATAAAATAAGAAAAGTCCGTGAAAGCACATATGATTTATTCAAGGCCAAGTTTTTCATCTGAGTTCTGACAGTCAGATTAAATTAAAGGCACGCTGCTCATTCAGTCTACCTTCATCTTTATTTCCCATTTTTGAAACAGGGGAATCAGCTTGCAGTTTTTACTTAACATTCAAATCAGAGAGCCAGAGAGGATCAGTCTTTCTTCCTTTTTCTTTTTTTTTTTAAATAATATGCCCCAACGGCTGCATTGTGTTGTGAATGCTTCATAACGGTGTGATGCAAATTGCTTCATAACCGTGAGGATAACGCAGATTTGAGAATGTCAAAATCTCCTGTGTGTTTGAAGAGAAGCATCATTTTTACCTTTTTGTTTGCCGCTGTTTGTTGGTAATATTTTTAACCAAACACCATACGCAAAATGACATTCATCAATCCGAATCTTTGGATGTTTGCTAAAACTGTCTTTATTTAAAGGCAAACTGCATGTGATCTCTTAGTGAGTCCTTACTCGTATACCATGGAGGAGTAGAAGCTGACAGCTGTCTGTGGAAAATATCTTGGCCCGTTCCTGCCCTGGGGCTTGACTGTGCGTGCTGCATGCTGCGTAGCCAGTGTATTTTGAGGGTGATCCCATAAAGACTTTACCCCAGGCGAGTACGAGCAGAGAGTGCACTGACAGGCACCCCTGGGTGTATCTCTGTGTGTAGTGTTAGATTCCTTGTGGCAGATGAGCTCTCTCTGGTTGCCTCAGGCTGTTAGAATAAACATAGTAGAAGATAAGAAAAGCCCATATCCTGTCAGTGCAAGACGTTTCCATTAAAATGTTAACTATGATAAAGTAGTTTCTTGAGAGTGGTTGTGATGTTTCTGCTATGAAATTAAGAGATCTTTGCATTGCCTTCTGAATTCAGAATATAAAACTGACTATGTTATAGATAAAGCAGCAAAATACTCATAGGTATACAGTGAGTTAGAAAAGGGAGACTGGTCCAGGATGAAAATGAGATGAGGTCTGTTACAGAGCTGAAGCCAAAGCTGTGAGGTGAAGGGCCGGGGGATAAGACAAGGGTCCAGATGTGAGCCAGCTTTACTGGCTGCCTGTTTACATTTCTCAGCTAACAGGAGCATATTTTTAACCTCTGCCTGTTTTTGTTCTCTCTGCAGGTGCTGGAGAGTCGGGGAAGAGCACCATTGTGAAGCAGATGAAGTGAGTGGACTGCTCATTGTTTTGCTTTTCCTCCCATCATGAATGCCAACTTAGTATATGTTTTAAGCATAAGTAATTGTATAAGGAAATAAGGAAAATCTATAAATGTACTGTTGGTGGTTTTCAACTATACATTTTAAATATATCTTTCATCCACCTATTTTTATGCACATTTTTCCATTTGTGCAAAAAAAAAGAAGAAGTGGAAATGCTATAATGTTGAAAAACCACAAAGGGTTTTTTTTTTATGTGCTTTGCTTGAGGTCGTATTAAAATACAAAATGAGACAAAAATCCTCGATGCTTTGTGCCACTAAAGTGACAGTAATATTAGGTCTATGTGGACCAATAAAGAGGCTATAAGCTTCTTCAGTATAATGCATTAGTAAGTTTTTTGTTAATATATATATACTGTATATTTATTTTTGCTTCTTTATTCACTGGGCTTAGGCTACTCATCATGGTCTATGCTAGCAGTGTACTTTCTAAAGCAGAACGTGAAAGGAATTGTATAGCTAATATACACAGAATATTTATACATTTATTAGAAGTTGTATTTTATCACAAAACGGAACAATACTATCGTACATTGCAGATTATCTCATATTGTCCAGGCCAGATGGAAGCCTGGCAACCTGACAATGTCAGACCAACCAATAAGGATGCCACAGTTTGTTTTTTTTTAGAGGTTTTGTACAAACAGTTACAAAAGATGTGGAAAATATATGAGCAACTAAGCATACAAGCACTAATTTGTTCTGTTTTGTGTATCTGAGGCTTTGATCACTCTGTACATAAATGAAACTGCTGGTCACTCGACTGATTCTCACTCTTGACTCTTGAGTCTCTGAAACCCTCCTTACTTGTTGTTATACTGATATTAAATTCTTATTTCCACTGCATAAATGCACAAAATGATTGCCAAATTACACATTTTGTGTTGCAACTGAACTAATCACTTATACAGTTCTTTAAAATCTGTTCGCAGGCCCATTTGTATGCTTGAGTAACTCAAAAAATGACATGCAGCATTTTTTGTTTTCCTTTGTTAGAAGGACAAAATAGATTTAATAGATGTTGTGTGTAGAATTGTCATGGTTGCATTACTGAAGGGAATTCATTTAATCAAGTTTTGAAACTGTTAAAAGTAAATAAATTCTCTGGTAGACATACAGGTTGTGACAAATTAAGTTTGCAAAAATGTGACAGTTGCAGGAAATAACATTATTGACTGGATTTCATCAGTTTTTAGGGTTCTTCTCCGTTTGCTTAATCCACGTCACTTATAATGGCCCATTATACCTGCTGGTGGTGCAAGCCATGCTGATGGTGCATCTCTAAATTTTTGTAACTCCAATTTCTTTGCTTCCTGTTTTGACTTCTTCTACTCCTACACTGTCTCTTTACTCATGTGGTGGGTTTTTTCCAAGTGACGGTGAATATTGTTCAAGAGAATATTGCAGCAAGTATCCACGCCCTCAGTGCTGTTATGCTGCTATGGTGACAAAGTTGTGGGGATGTCACCATTTTGCACATTAACACTACAAACCATATTATAGTAATATAATTATCCATAATATAATCCATAATAATGCTGACATCTGTACTAGACCAGCTTTATAGGATCTCTACAATAGACTTTTGGAAACACTAGTGCAGACACATCTGTCAGTTTGGGTCACATCAGTCCTTACATGCTTGTCCCACATTTGTCAGGCCCCTCCCAGATGACCCTTTTATGAATGAAAAGTCAGCATATCAGCCTAATTCAACATATAGGAGATGACTAATTACAGGTGCTGCTGATGCACAGGCAGGGGCTCCCAATGTATATAAATGAGACTTGATATGTACTCTGAACAAAGTTCATTTGTCATCTGGTATCCTGCAGTGTAGAGGCAAAAATCATTTTCCCTGAACTCTCTGATATCAGAGTCAACTTCTTTTTTTTAAAATTCAAAACACTATAGCCTTTGAGTTCTACCACTAAAAATGTTTTCTTATCTTGTGTGCAAAACCTCTAATTACACTCTTTTCTCGTATTTAATTACTGAAGTTTTTTTTTTTTTTTTGGTGTTAATTATTTTCCAAAAGTATTTTAATGCAGAGCTGGATTAAAATGCCGTTTGCAAGCTGATTTTAGGTTTTAGGTAAAAACTTCTTCAAGGACTGTTAACTAGAGAGATGTGTGAGCACTTTCTGTGTTGACATATAAATAAATATTGAGGTTTTGCAGACATGTGACCAATAGACATGTGATGTTACATTGTCTGGCATTTTGGACGTGTGACAGTCATGCCCCAGTCACACACCCTAGAGAATGGTCAGCAACCGGTTGTAAGGGAAAACTGAGTATGCACTAATTGGTTGCAAATGGTTGCTAGAGCTTGATTGCGGTTGCAGGGAAAATGATTGCTCATTCACACAGTCTGTTGCTAAGGAAGATGTGTCTATCCCAACCCGTTGGAGGAAAAAAAAAAACACCTTATGATTGCTTTTTATGCTAGGATATTGGTGCGGTTGTAGTTTGGAGGGAATGGACAAACTTGTCTACAAACATTAGCCAGCTACTCTCCGAGCTGCAGTGAAACTGAAAAGTGCAACGCAAGCTGGAAATGCAGAGCATTTGCCTTTAGAGTGAAAGTTGTACCTCAGAGCTGCAGCACAACTTCTACTTTGAAGGCAAATGGTCTCCATTTCCAGTTTGCACCGCACCTTATCAAGTCATACTCCTGCTCAGATAGCCGTTAGCAAGTAGTGGTAGACAAACATGGAAGAACTACAGGCAACCATGGCAGTCTGGTTTTTGGTGCAGCACCTTCTTTGCAACAGATTTCACCCAGTGAGAGCCAGAAACTTCCAGGAACCATTGCCGAACCAGCCAGGGAATACACGTTTCCCTAGCAACCAACTGGCTGTATCATCTCCAGGAAGGCGGTAAACTCTTAAGTAATGTGTGCCTGACGTCACATGAGAAACCTTATGGGTTTAGAGTTTTGCGTATGAACAGTTTTGTGCAAAACACCAAGTTCCTGATATTCTGAATCGTAAAGGCTTTAATGGGGTTTATTTGTGCCTTACAAGACTGTCACTCCGATGTAGTTCTCTAAAATCATTTAGGGTGAGAGGAAACCACCCATGAGCTTTCAGTAATTTGGCTGTGCCTCGCATTGCTTCACAGTGGGCTCTCTTGCATTTTAATGAGGTCCCATTCAGCACACCACACAACCAGTGAACATCCTGGCTGAGGCAGGCTGGGGAAGACAGTTCTGTTTGGTTTCCAGCCCAGCGGCTTCTGTCTCAGCCTTGTGCTTTTTCAAACACATGCCCCCCCCCCCCCACACACACACACACAGTTGTATCTACACAGCTCAAAAAGCAAGTAAATATTTGTTTTAGTGTCCTTCTAACTGAATGATATAAAAACACCTGAATGTTCCCAGTAGCTCAGCCCAGCAGTATCGCATGCAGAACTCAATGTTTTTTTGCTAATCTCATGAATTATACATTTTTATTGTTTCTGGTTCTTTCTTAGGTAACTACTACGGTACTTTTTGGCATTTTATAGCAGTATTACCAGCTTTTTAAATCATTTCCGAGTTTAGTTTTTAATATAAATTATATATCAGTCGTTGCCTTTTTCTGAATCGCCTTCTCTCTTTTTCTTCAGGATTATTCATGAGGATGGATACTCAGAAGATGAGTGTAAGCAGTACAGAGCAGTTGTCTACAGCAACACAATCCAGTCCATTATGGCTATCATCAAAGCCATGGCCAACCTCAAGATTGACTATGAGGAATCTGCTAGAGCGGTAGGTCTGAAATACATAACTGTTCACCCAGTCTCATCCTCTGCATTAGGAAGATGAATTTCCATGAATCACTGGAAGCCTCTGAGCTTTAGACTTTTAAACTTTGCTCTGTGCACCTGTTGTAATGAATATTAAATGTACATTAAAATGCAGATAAATGGTTAAAGTGCTACATTGCTCCTGTGTAATTTAAACTTTGCTGTTCAAGGTTATACTAAACCTGCAGGATGGTATAGTACTGTGCTATTAAGCTTTAGCACCTCATTCAGTGATATAATCTTTACTAATCAACACCTAAATTCTCTCTGCCTTCTGCCTAACCTTCCATATCTTGCCTTGAGGATTTAAGGATTTGAGGCAGCAGAAATTATGCAGATCAAGAATTTCTCTTAAGTGCTGTGTGATCATTTCTGCTCAGAAATGAACACTGGGTAGCAGATATTGAAGATGGAAGCCTGCAGTGTCCTGTTTTCTTTTTCCTGTCCCTGCATGTGCAAAAGTGTTCTTTGTTAAATAAGCTCTTAGAACCACCTTACAATGGGCTACCACCTGTAAAAAGATTGCAGAAATAAAGTGAGGCATTACTCATATCATTTTTTTTCTACTGATCAATCAGCTCACAAATGTGATTCTTGCTTCATATTCAGACCCATCTTGTATGTTTCTCTATTAACTTAAAATCATGCAGGCTGTGAAATACTGATTGTTTTGTAACTTGAATATTCTTTATTTTGCAGTTTCTAAACATATTTGATACCTCTTTCCAAATTTCACCCTCCTGGGTGACCTTTATTCTAGTATAGCTGTATAAACATTGGTCAGTGTGTGGAAAAAACCTTTTTAACTGCCTGTTGTATGTCAGGATTGGCTCTGCCAATGTAGTAAGCTCTCCTTGACAGGTTCTGCTGAACAGAGTGCAATATTAAAGATTACTTGTTATGTTAAGCATTTGCCTATTGTACCGGCTTACAAAGACCTTTGAGTATTCAGTATCTTTTCATACATTTCAGTCAAAAAGAAACAAACGGAAGTTATATTCTACACTCCATTGTCTCCATTGTTTGCCAAATATAACTGTGTATGCAAGGTGCTGGTATAAGATCAGTTAAGGCCCTTTCATACATGTCCTCCTATTAACAGTCAAATTAATCTGAGTCGCATTAACATTGATGCAGTCACAAAACATAGCTGCTTTGGCTCATCATTGAGGCATTTGTTCTAAGGAGTTTTCACAATCCAGAAGATTTTCTACCTCTATTAAGCTTGACTGCGAGGGGCAGGTTCAACTGCGGGATCCTCACACAGAGACACAGAGAGAGAATTCAAGCATTACATGTGCTCTTACCGTCACTCTGTGGGTATGTCTGGATGAAGCTCAGAGAATCATTAACTTGGGCTAGCTGATTGACTTTTCTGAAGGTCACACAGTTACAGGAAATGCAAGTTACGTAATGTGGAAAGAAAAAGCAGTTCTCCGTTGTGAAACCAGAAGTCTGTAGGGGTTGTAGTTTGTGCTATTTTTAATTGAAGCCCATCAAGATATCAGTCTTTAAAAAGCAAAGTTACCACAAGTACACACAGGATATGTGGAATAACAATGGGTTTGTGTTTTTTTTCCCGGTGGCAGTGACATATAACCAGTTACCACCATATCTAATAATTAATTTAATTCAGAATATCAGCAGGGAAATCTTGGCTGTACGCTACAATAAACATAAGTTTCAGTTTTCTTTGGGTCAGTGACTATTTGTTATACTGTAATAAGTTTTTTTGTGTGTGTGTGTGTGTGTGTGTGTGTGATTTTGCCCTAACTAATTAATTTAGTGTCTTGTATTTTTGTAATTACAAAATGTATTGTGAGCCAGTATTATTGGTCCATGCAAAAGGCAAATAAAATGGTAGCCATGTGAAACCAAAGTCCTGCAGCGTTATGCTTAAATGCTTATTCCCTAATGAAGAAAAATAAGGATTAATAAATTTTAATATAATGATGTTTTGTTTTGTTCTGCTAGGATGATGCCCGCCAACTTTTCGCACTGTCAGGAACAGCAGAGGAGCAGGGCACCCTGCCAGACGACCTGGCCAATGTCATCCAACGACTGTGGGCTGATGGCGGGGTCCAGAGCTGCTTCACACGAGCCCGAGAGTACCAGCTAAATGACTCCGCGGCCTAGTAAGTGCCTTAATAACCAGGGGAGGGAAAAAAAAACATAACAAGAAGACAGCTGTGGGCATATCTGGCATTGTAAGGCATTAAACCCCATGGTTGGTTAATTTATGAACCCATTCCTTAATCTGGATTCAGAGCTAAAGTTTAAAATGACTGCTATCTCCAAATATCCAAACTTATTGTTGCTTTTGTTCTACTTTTTTATTTATCTTACTAACACTTTTTGTTTTGCTTTTGTGGTTTAACCTTTCTTGTATGCTGGATTCTTCTTTGTTATTTTTAATATCTTACTACATTTCTCTACTTCAATACATAAACCATTGTGAAAGCTTGCACAGAGACCTGCAATAGTTATTAATATTGAAGACATTAGTGTTTAGCTTAATGAGTGGCTTTGCCTTTTAAAGCCGGACGTGTTGCTAATCTGCAGCAACAGTCAACCTCAGCCTCTCTGCAGGTCTTAATTAGCTCAATGACCCTTATCTGTTGAGTGCCCCATTTGTTGGCTGCATTCCTCTAATCTACCAGTTTAATAACAGGGAGAGAATGAGGTAAATGTGAGACACTACCGGTAAGAGGTGAGAGGTGGTTATCACTTCGACCCTCAGGGAATTTTGGGGAATAGAGAGCATTGTTCACCACCATCTGTGTACAAGCTGCAGCAGCAATTAATGGCACTGATTTCTGTTTAATATATAAACCCTTTGACTACATCATGACACCTCCAGATTGTGCTGTGAGGTGTCAGTGGACTGTCAAGTGCTTCAAGGTGGTATTTAACATCCAAGGGGAGTAATATTGTTCTGTTTGTATTGGCCTGGATAATCATAACATCTCAGTCTCTTATTCACTGGCCTTGTTAAAGCTGAGGGCACCTGGTAATGTACTGCTAACACAGCTTCACATTTAGCAGCTCTGAGAGTGGACACTGTACAGTGTTTCATCATTGCTTTTATGGAGCGCAGAGTGGGTAGGTTGAGGACCAAATGAGTCTGGTACTAGACCATAATCTATGTCTGAGCACCTGCTGTGGGGCAGAGAAAGAAAGGGAAAGATAAAAGAGAGAAAGAGAATGGCACAGCTCACATTAGCCGAGGCCCCTTTTTTCCTCACACCCTTTTTTTTCCTTTTCTTTTAATGAGAGGGTTACCCTGGCAGACCAAGCATAGCACTTTCCCTCTTCTATGTCTATAAACACAAGTTGGGCCAGTATTGGTCTATGGCACATACTGCACTCTTGGAGTAAATAATTTTAGACTTTTTTCAGTACATAGTTTGCTCAGCAGAACAGCTCCAACTTCATTATTTACAACTCTCTCTGCACTGTCAACATCAGCTTCAAGAATCCCATAACTGGGGCTGTCATTAAACTGCTTTTTCCTTGTGCTGTAGGTGTTCTGTGTGCAGCAGTTTTTTTTTTGTTTTTGTTTTTGCTGCTCTTCAAATCAACTGTAGTTCTGCTCCAAGTCTCTTAAATTTTTTTATAATAAACATGACAATATTAAGCATGTCCTGCCTCCCACTCAACAACCCCCCCCCCCAAAAAACACAAACAAAACAAAAACACAAAAAAAATTTCATTTGAGAACCAAATTATGTGAATATACAGGGTTTATAAACACAATGACCAAACCAAACACTGTTAAATCTGATGCATGGACTAAAAAAGCAGCCTAAACCACTCTCTGGGCTGAGTGGGATTATGATTACACTGTCAGACATGCTAAATGAATAGTGGTGTGAAGGCTCAAATATTTACACTTGGGTTGTGGTATTGTAGGGGATTAAATTAAGTTCCAGCACTTGCATAGTAGCAGTCTTTTTATGTAGCTGAATACTGCATTAAAAGATGGACCGATAATGTTTACCCTGTGGCTCGTGAGATTAGATAAACCAAAGACACACTGCCTCTTTGTGTTTGTGTCTATTAAAAGACTAACATCTCAGAGTCTCAGCAGAATTTTGCTTAAGATGCTGATCATACAGATCAGTTTTTTGTGGTTGCCGCTAAATTTGATGAACATGTGGTGAGAAAACACTTGAGCTACAAGAATGCTTTATCACTTTTCACTTTTTCACTAATCTTAGGTTGCCACTGGCATTTTAGAGGGAAACCTTAAATAATATAAAGATTTTCCATTAGTTTAGAGTAGTTTTGTGTGTTTTGCTTTTAAGGTGCTGTTAATTGATCCCCATAGGAATCTTTATGTTCCAAGGTCGGATAAAAATGTGAGCAAGTGAGCAGATTCTATTCACTGTTTGTAAACATGGACAAGCAGTCTTGCGGTGGTCTCTGACAGGATATCAACACGTGTACGATAATCATAATTCATCTGTGGAATGTGCTGCCGGTGTTGTTAGTACCAGCATGAGGCATTTCTTTTCTCACGTCTGTCTCCAGGAACAGATTGGGCTTCAAACCTGAAAGAGCATCTCCTACATCTTAACAAAATTAATGCCCTTTGTTAGGTAAGAGGAAGATGCTCACGAGTTGATAAATAGTAATATGTTTGTATCCTTCCATCAGCTACCTTAATGACCTGGAGAGGATAGCCAAGCCCGACTACATCCCCACACAGCAAGATGTGCTGCGGACTCGAGTCAAGACCACAGGCATTGTGGAAACGCATTTCACTTTCAAGGACCTGCACTTCAAGTAAGCTTCTTTTTGCTGGTTTTTCTCATCTCCTGAAGCTAATTTTGTGAAACAAAATTCAAATGATTAAATGTACAGTACTTACATTAGGCTCTATTCTGGAGATTATCTTCTGCTTAAGTGTCATAAGTGAAAAATATTTTGTCACTTCATTTCATTCGCGTGCCCGTTCAGCGAGCTAACAAGAAGCCAGAAATTTGACGAGTAAGGAATTTGTTTGACTATCATCTAGTAATACAGTTAATCGTAGAGGATGAGATACACAGCACCTTGGTTTACATAATGATAACATTCCATTGTGAATGTGAGATAATACAACTGAACAAAAGCAGTGAAACCCAATCTGATCTTCCAGGTTCTCTCACTGCGTCACTTTAAAAATTATGTGAAAGCAGTCATAATAAATATGTAAAAATGCCTTTCTTAGAAAAATGGTGCTCTACCTTTTTTCTTTCTTTTTTTTTGTTTAAACTGATGCAAATCAGGTGACCATGTATGGTTCTTCACTGATAAAGGGTTAAGTCAGGCAAGTCAGGTTTTGACTTTTATACGCATGGCCTCAAAATGTTTGGGCCACGCCTCCTCTAATGACTTTTGGGCTGCTGTCAAAAGCAGCCAAGAAGTTGTGTTTATGGGCTTATGAGTCATGTTTTTATATTTGCACTGTAAATGTGGTGCCTTCTATGTAACACACAAGGTTTCCTCTTTACAGAAAGTCATAAAATTCTCAGAAAAGAAAACATTTGTTTTTTCTGGTTCGCAGAGCCATTGCTCATTTCAGCAACGTGAGCCTGTTATTCCGTTTTTAAACCTTTAACAGCTCATCCCGTTGGTTACTGTACTCTAATGGGAACTTCACATTTGTACATATTTTTCACAAACTGAAAAAAGGGGAAAACCTTCAGAGATTAGCAAAAAGATTGATATCAGTAATTACATGTAAACTGATACGTGTGGGATTTTAGTGACTGAATAGTTGCCACAGCAGGACTACAGACATCAGTGAAAGGAAAGAATTTATTAAGGAACAAACTGTTGTTGATTTTCTAGACGTGCTTCTCAGAAGTGTTTTTGTTTATGATTATTACGAATGGTGTATCCCTCATTACTATGACCATACACAAACACATTATGTTTTCGATCTGTGAACACAGTAGTCGCCACTAAAACTTTGGAAACAACAGAGAGGAAAGTATTTGTAAAATATTCAAGACTGCTTCACTTGGCTTACTGAAAATGGGCACATCAGTGTCTGCCTGCTGTGTGTAATGTATCATATTCAGGTCTTGAGATATATATATATATATATATATATATATATATATATATATATATATATATATATATATATATATATATGCCCATTTTCAAGTATTTCTTTGTTAAGGATATTAACCAAATCCATCCAGATGTGTTTACCTTGCTTATGGAAGCAGTGCTTTGGATGAGCGCACTGCCGAGGTAAACGGTGTAAAGTGTATCACCGTTATAATGAGCTCTGCCTTCTCAGCCTAAAGCTGGCAGTCCGGGAGAGCCAAAGTAGTGCTGTAGTGAACCAAATTCTGCAAACTGAAAATTGCTTAGCAGGAACCAGAGTGTCATAATATAAGTGCCACTTTAAGATGCCACAAATGGTTAACTGTACCTTCTGAGAAGCTGAAAAAGCTCCTTTTTTAAATATTTGATGAAGAAAATATTCAGGCTGGCACAGTCGAGATGAGCATCCTCTCATCCATCTAAGTCCTCCCCGTCTTCATGAATAAGTCATGCATAATCTTAGTGAGAAACCTTCCGCACCATGCCTCAGCCTGAGGTCTTCCTGTTACCGCTGCAGCTGCACTGCACTGCACTAAAATTCCTTCAAATAGCAGGAAAAATGATGAGGCCTGTGCAGCAAATACCCCGTCCTGAAACAAGGAAGAAGTGTGAAGCCAGGCAGGAGACCTTTGATCCATTTGGCTTGTGTGTCAGTTTGAAAAAGTATTGTTTTTTCATGGCTGAGTCCCATCCACCGTCTCATAATAATATGTTTACACTGTGTGTCTGTACAGGATGTTTGATGTTGGAGGCCAGCGGTCAGAAAGGAAGAAGTGGATCCACTGCTTTGAGGGAGTCACAGCCATCATCTTCTGTGTAGCCATGAGCGCTTATGATCTGGTCCTGGCTGAGGATGAGGAGATGGTGAGTTAAGCAGCTCGTCCTTGGAGTTTAAAACCGTTGCTGAACTTCACAGTCCCACGAATATTAAAGGAATGGAAATACATTCACTTGAGTTTCAGTGAACTAATTTCCTTTGTGTGCCCTCGTTGTGTTCTCTAATAATCTCTTTATCTCCACATTTGTGTACATCCCATCCAGAACCGGATGCATGAAAGCATGAAGCTCTTTGACTCAATCTGCAACAACAAGTGGTTCACAGAGACATCCATCATCCTGTTTCTCAACAAGAAGGATCTGTTTCAGGAGAAGATTGCTCACAGCCCTCTGACCATCTGCTTCCCTGAGTACTCTGGTACTGTATGAATGCCTCAATACAAACATTGGGCCAGGGTCAGCCAATTAATCAAACTCCAATTTTTCACAACAAATTCACTAATAGCATTGCAATGATGTGAAATCATAAACATGTAAAACTTTCAGCAATTCATTTCAATTCAGTTTTATTCATATAGCACCAAATCACAACAGTTGCCTCAAGGTGCTTTATATTGAACGGTAAAGACCCTGCAGTAATACAGAGAAAACCCAAACAATCAGACGACCCCCTATGAATAAGCATGTGGCGACACTGGGTAGGAAAAACTCCCTTTGAACAGGAAGAAACCTCCCACAGAACTAGGGTTCAACTGTAACTATAAGCTTTATCAAAAAGGAAAGTTTTAAGCCTAATCTTAGAAATAGAGAGGGTGCCTGTCTCCCAGATCCAAACTGGGAGCTGGTTCCGCTGAGGAGGGGCCTGAAAGCTCATTGCTCTGTCTTTCTCCCAGTTGCTTTCCACTAAGCTGGAAATGACCATATTGCTTTTGCTCAGGAAGGACAAACTCATTTTTTTAAGAAAATATCAAATTAAAGAAATTCACAATCGTACATTGTGAGCAAATGCACTCCAAGTGTCCTGCCGCCTGCATGCTCTAATCAGGAAAAGCCCTCACCCAAGCCAACTGCAATATGTCAAATCGTGAGAACTCTTCAGAAGCAGGCAGTAAACTGTTGTCCTTTCTCACATGTAGCAGAAAAGTACAAACAATGTCCGGACCTGTATTAAGCTGTCCTGAAACCTTTCTCATCCATCAGGCCCCAACATGTATGAGGAGGCCCAGGCTTACATCCAGACCAAATTCGAGGACCTGAACAAGAAGAAAGACACCAAGGAAATCTACACCCACTTCACCTGCGCCACTGACACCAAGAACGTGCAGTTTGTGTTTGATGCTGTCACTGATGTCATCATCAAGAACAACCTGAAGGACTGTGGCCTCTTCTAAAAAATAAAAAAAAAACAGTCTGAGAAAGAGTCAAGGTGAGTCAAGAGAAAAGAAAGTCACTGAGACCTCTGAGTTCATAAACCAGAGCCTGTTTGAAATTACTCACGTGTATTTGTTTCTGTGTTGTTTTTAGATTACTTGAACCGCTCTGACCTTAGCGATGGGGGATTATACACAGATCATGAATGACTGCACTGGCCAACCACAATTTATGCTTTGATCTGCTTTTTATAAAGACACCTAAGAGACTGAGAACCCGACGAGCCTTGCAGATTTTCAACAATTGCTGATCCAGTTGCTCGTGCTATTAACTCTTTGGGCTATGACCACAAAAAATCAACATCTATTGTATTTTTTGTTCTTTATTTTCAATTACTAGAGGAGGGAAATGTGTTGTTTTTTTATATATATATATAAATGCATTCATTTTACTCTTAGAAATTCCAATGTGCAAATTATTAACCTTTTAATCACATGATGCTTATTTTTCAAAAGCTGAAGCACAGGCATGGACATAAAATATGATTCATAAAAAGAAAGTGCTTTTTTTAAAATAATGTTTACATCAGTTCATCATTCATAGTGAAAGTATATATTCTGCATGACTCAACTTGGCAAATATTAGCTCTGTAATCTGCACAAAGTATATAACATTCCAACGAAAAAGGAAAAAAAAAATTAAAGTTAAAAATAGAAAAAATGTCTTCACCTGCAAGGGGGGGTAAATTTTAACTGATATTTAAAGTATGTGTGTACCTAACATTCTTTCAATTTTATAGTATCATTTCCATGTCTGTTGCAGTATATTTGTGCCTTGACTTCTGTTTACAGCCATTTCTTAGAAATGCTTTCAGAACTGTTTGACCTACTGTGCTCTGCTGCCTAGAATCTCTGAGTAATATTGTGATTGTTAATGAGAGACAAAAATCTAATTCAGAAAACGAGTTAGTGTTTTTTTTTTTTCGGTAAGTAATAAAATGCTTTAAAATTCGTATGATTTAATTTAAATAAAAGTAGACATCACCAGACTCTATATTGGGTTTCCTCTCTGTTGTTACGTTAATGTTTCTGCCAGATCCTGCATTGTTTTAATTTTGTAGTCACACACGAACAGTTCAGACTGAGTTCATGTTATAGGTGATAACGGAATAAAATGTTCACTGAGAGCTTTGATACTTTTTTTTTTTTTTCTCAGTAAAATTGTAGTAATGCTTTAAGCAGCGATTATGGTTTCACAGAAAGTAACTGAAGGATTGTTTTAATACCGTGGTCGGACACTAAGCAGGTTTTGATTAGATTGTTTCAGCCATCTCGGTCTCAGCCAGGGAGGAAGAACGAAACTGCATTCATACAACTTTGTACTCATAAATGTCAGCTGGACAAACAAAGTGTGCTCCTGGCTTTAAATCTTCCACAAATGATGGACTTTATCATTAAAGCAACTGATCAGAAACTGGAAAAATATCTTGGAACTGTAACATGACTACAGTGCTGTGCAAAAGTCTTGAGCCACTTTTTTTTTTTTTTTTTTTTTTTTAAATATATTTTTGCTTCCAAGGACCAGACTTTCTAGTAACTTTAATGTGGTCCTGGGCGATAGTTCTTCAAGTTTTCTTGAAGGTCTTTCATAGTTTTTCATTGGGCATTGGCTATTTTTTCTCTCATTTTTAGTCCTTGTAGTTGACTGATTTTCAGAGGAATGTCTTTTTTTTTTTTGCTTTGCTTAGCTACTTCACACTGACATGAAGTAACCAAGCATAAAAAAGCACCTAACTCAAAGGATGAACCAGTGTTGTCCACACATGCTGGATCTTTCCCCCCTTGTTTTTAAGGACATGACTTTCAGATACTGTTCCACTTCTAAAAGGGCCAGATGTATCCATCTACAGTTTACTGATCAGATATGGTTTTAGTGGAAGGATAAGTGTGTAGAGCCTTTCTTCAGGAAGGGACAGGGATTGAAAATCGGTGGCAACAGGTCTTGTGAAGTGATGAATCCAAATTTAAACATTTTAGTTGTAATTATTTATAAGTACACTGCTCAAAAACATAAAGGGAACACTTAAACAACACAATATAACTCCAAGTAAATCAAACTTCTGTGAAATCAAACTGTCCACTTAGGAAGCAACACTGATTGACAATCAATTTCACATGCTGTTGTGCAAATGGAATAGACAACGGATAGAAATTATTGGCAATTAGCAAGACACACTCAATAAAGGAGTGGTTCTGCAGGTGGGGACCACAGACCACTTCTCAGTACCGTATGCTTTCTGGCT